>OAMR01000282.1:659153-694300 GCA_900205405.1 Echinochloa crus-galli | reverse complement strand
ACACTGGCCACCGCCCTCGCCGTGCTCTGCGGAGCGGCTGCACCTTTGAGCGGAGAGAGAGGAGAGGAGAGAAAAAAAAACGAGTCAGTGACAGGTGGGCCAGAGTTGTAGGGGAACAAGGAAAGGGGAAAGAGGATTGGGGATCTGCTGGAGTAACTCCCCCCAATAAACTAAAAATTTGAAAGGGGATTCTCCTATAGCAAAAATAAAGGGAAAGGGAAAAGGAGAACTGTTGGAGTTAGCTCTTAACTATTAGATAATGGTATCGAAAAGGAAGAGTGATCAAGGTACATTGTGATGTATGGCTGAGTGGCTGAGTGACTGTCCACTAAGTGTTGAGTGCTGGAGATTGTACCAGATATGTTTAGATCGAGATATATCAGTGAACAAACTGTGCCTGGGCGGTCTATATATGGGAGGTGAGTTCAGAAGATAGCTGCTCCCAAAGGAGTTGGAAGAATGGCATCAACTGCAAACAAAACTAGAAGTGGTAAGTGTGTTGGGAGGGAGGGATAAGGTAAGCTGCCAGCTCGGCCCTTGAAAAGCCAGGAAGATATTCTGCAAAATCTTTGTATAGAGAAATGACATTTGGAGGGTCAAGGATCAGCAAATGATGGATATATGGAATTATAAACTACCCCTGAAGGTACAGATCTTCATGTGGATGGTTCGGTGTGACAAGATTCAGGCAGCATTTCAACTGAAAAGGAGAAATGGTCGGGAGAGGTAGATTGTTGGTCAATTATGTGTAGGGGTCGTAAAGGGCCTTCCGGTTTGTACTACAAATTTTAAGGATCGGGCCCTATTAGGGCCGGGTCAAAAAGTACTAGTTTTTTAGCTAAATTTGACTAGGGCTAAATTAGATTGTGAAGAAATAAACGGGCCATGATCCATTACCACCCCTTATGTGCTAAAGTTGAAACCACTGACCACATAATGTTCCAATGTCCAGTTCTGAACATCCTCTAGACTTTCTTGAGAGAATCTTTGTACTGTCCAACAACTCCAACTTGTATTACAGAAATTGTTGGCAATCTGGATACCGATGCAGCTTTCACCCGGGAGTATTGCAAGGTATCGAGATCACGTGGGAACGAGAAGTGAACCGAATCTAAACTAAGTTGTCCAAGGCTGGTATGGTGGAGTGGATGACACAGAGAAGAAGAGAGAGAAGCGATAGGAGGGTAGAGAAGGTACGGGTCTAGAACCTATATCTCCTTCGATCAAATGACCTACCAGGTACTACAGATAGATGCTTATGTCCGGACACATAGCTAGTGATACACAGAAAGGGATGAGAAGGGGTATCTCCAACCCTGCACGTTTGGGAATCCTGCAGGCCAGGCCAGGCGTGATGTATTACGAAGGCCATATAGGGTTGTCACCACCTAATGGCTACCACATCCGTGCCAGCTCAGGAACAATCCAAGCTAACCTCAAGTCTAAGCTCCGCGCTTACACTAGTCGGCTAGTACCTACCCCGTATACTAAAGATAGGCACCCAAGCTAAGCAACGAGTATACAATTATACCAATCAACTAAGCAGTGAACAAGGAACAAACAAGCATATAAAAGTAGAACTGAATGTTCAATTAATCAGAAGGAGATACAAGAGTTACCAAACACGACCAAGATGTTACTCGAAGCAGAGCCGCATCCGTATAGGTACAGGTGAACAAGAGGGTCCGACACTCCGGCTCCTCTCCGGCACGCTCACCTCCCCTCTCTCCCTATTTTCTAAATATAAGAGTGGCAGCGCTTCGCTAGTGGACTCTTCTCTTTTTGTGTGTCTTGTGCAGGTGCTGGGGCCCTTAATTTATAGTGGCCAAGGCCGGTGCACAGTGGAGCAGCGGCCAAGGCACCTGGAGGCGGTTCCGAGCCATTCGGCCGAACGAGCCGGTACGGCCGAACCGAGCAGTTCGGCCGAACTACCATCTGGCACCGCCTTGGTGCTGATGCGGTGCACAGGCTGTTCGTGCATGTGCTCTAGTTCGGTCGAACGTGTGGATTCAGCCGAACCGTCCCTTGTGCCGCCTTTGCATCCCACGGCCTGGATTGACTCCCCTGCGTGAGTTCCATATCAGTTGCTGCTTCGGGCCGGGTCTGGTGACCTCTGGTGGGCTGGTAGGCCTGGATCGGGTTGGATTTGGGTCACTTCCATCTTACGACTTGGTTTATGTTGATGGCAGCCGTAGTGGTTTGTCCAGGTGTTGGCACTCCTTACGGCCTACGGATAAATCCTCAAGTGGATGGATACCGATGTAGCTTTCACCCGGGAGTATTCCAATCGATTTCCACGGGGAACGAGAAGTGAACCAAATCTAAACTAAGTTGTACAAGGGTGGTATGGTGGAGTGGATGACATAGAGAAGAACAGAAAGAAGCGATAGGAGGGTAGAGAAGGTACGAGTCTGGAACCTATCTCTATTTCGATTAACTGACCACCAAGAGACTAGAGATAGATGCTTGTGTCGGGACACAGGGCACGTGATACGCAGAAAGGGATGAGAAGGGATCCTACAGGACGAGCTAGGCGTGATGGAATACAAAGGCCGTATAGGGCTTTCACCACCTAACGACTACCACCTCCGTGCCAGCTCAGGGACAATCCAAGCTAACCTCAAGTCTAAGCACCGCGCTTATCCCTTCGCCTGATGCCGCACATGAACTCCTTAATCTCCCCTTGACAGAGTGCATTTGTTAAGAAGTGGAGTATTCACGATAACACCTCTACATCCACAATTAACAAGGCATTTCCACAGAAAGAAGACAACCGCGCTCCTAATGAAGCTGGACATCTCAAAAGCCTTCGACTCCGTGCGATGGCACTACATTACTTCCCTCATGCAGCAGATGTGGCTCCCCCACAAATGGCTAAACTGGGTTATGGTGCTCTTGACGTCCTCTACTTCTCGTGTCCTGCTTAACGACATCCCGCTTGACCCCATCCAACACGGTCGCGGATCGGGATAAGGTGACCCGTTGTCCCCCCTACTCTTCGTGAGCGCCATTGACCCTCTACAGCGCCTACTCGAGATCGCAACTGAGCAAGGTCTCCTCAGCAAGCTCAACGGTAGGGTGGCACAGTTCCGAGCGTCAATGTACGCCGATGATGCGGCCATCTTCATTAAACCTACGGCCAAAGACACAAAAAATCTGAAGGAGCAGCTAATTCGATTCGGAGCGACAACCGAGCTCTGCACGAACATCCAAAAGATGAGTGGGACACCCTTTAGCTGCAACAATGTCGACCTCGATAGGGTGCTAGGTGATCTGTCGCTGGCAAGGCTACCATTCCCAATCAAATACCTCGGCCTCCCGGTCACAACCAAGCGACTAAAAAAGCTCGACTTCCAACCACTGATAGGTAAGTGTTGACACTTCTTACGGTCCACTATCAGGATTGTTAATCCCGGTAATGGTGCAAGGAGTGTTTACCGATATTCTTACGACACAGATGTAAATCCGCAAGCGCACGGATATCGATGTAGCATTTCACCCGGGAGTATTCCTAGGTATCGTATTTATTTCAACAGGGAAGCATTGGGTAAAGAGTATTGACTATTAACAAGGATGTATCTACTAAAAAAGGGAAATATGGGATACATACCGGTTTACCTCACGGTGAGAGAGAGTGATATGCATATGACACACAAGGAGAAGTACATGATAGGATAGAGACAATAGAGCAGTCTAGCTAGTGGGAGGACAACGAGATAGGAGAGGATTCCTATATACTTCCACTGGCCTTGAGATATCTCTGGCAAAACCGGAAGGGCTGTCACCACCTCCCGGCTACCACCTCCATTGCAGCGGGTAGATTCTAAGGTTACTGGCAAGTCTAGGAACCACTCCTACACTAGTCAATAACTACTTATCCCCTATAGAAAGATAAGCACCCAGGCTGAGCAACCATTATACAGTTATACCAATCAACTAAGCACTGAACGAAGAACCAGCTGAGATAGAGAATCTAGGGGGAATTTATAGAACCAGACTACAACAGCTTATAGCCAAAGCCAGACATTCTACACTTACTCCGGAATAAATGCAGAACAAATAACTCAAGTAAATGCAGGAGGAAATATATGCGGAAACCTTTTCACATACCTGAGTGTGCCCTTTCTCATATTTTTGCCATGCCACTTGGCATGCTTTTCTTCTTTTTTTTTTCTTTTTGCATAGCCCATGCCTCTACTTCAAGGATATTTGGAGAGGGAATAAAAGAACATGGAGTTTTTATTTTGTGGAATGGATGATGGCAAAGTTTGCTAACTCCTAGTGTAGGAATTGCAAGTGAGAGGTGGAGTGTATGTGAATCTCGATCTTAAGAGCATGGAAGATCCCTCACAAAGGTCACAACAATTTGACAAACTGACCAATTCGGCCAAACTGCCTGGTTCGGCCGAACCGTCAGATGCACCGCCTCTGCTCCCCAAGGGCCTGGATGCACTCCTGAGGTCGGTTTCAGGTGCTGGTGTCAGTTCGGCCGAACTGGGGAGTTCAGCCGAACTAGGCCTGGCCCGTGGCCGGCCTCCCCAGCACCGACTCTTGCTTGTGGACCTCCTGGGCTGCTTCTTGGTGCTTGTCTTCGTGTTGTTCTGGCCCAGGATAACGTGTCGGTGCTCTAGGATGAGTTGGCGGTCGTCCTCGTGTCGTAAGTTGTGGTTTCTTGGTCATCGTTGACGTGGACGGCTCCCGGTGACTTGTACGGCTAAGGGGGTAACCGGCCGAATCGTATCGTTCGGCCGAATCGGTCAATTCCGACCCCTATAGCACGTATTTGGCAATGTTGTACCTACACAAGCAACACTCACCAAAACTCGTGGAACTTTATTAGAACTAAAACCTAAGTACATGGAATGTTACATAAAACCTCTTTTATTCCCGAGTATTGGTGGTCGAAGTTGGGTTGTAACGACCGCCAACAACTACTACACAGCTCAGGTACACATCCGGGTACCTCAGCCAGAGGCTTCCGGATGGAGGATCTCATGCATCCAGAGTGTCACCCATAGGTGAGTGAGAGGAGAAGAAACTCGGTTAAATCACCATGGCTGACTGAGCCACTGTGATATTCACCCTGTTGGCTTCCTCTTACGAGCCTCGTCAAGCACAAAGGCATGGGAACTTTGGTGGATTTTTGTGGACAGGATAACATGACCAAAATTTAACTTGGTTTTATTCCACTCTACTCTTTTCAGGATCCTATCTTGGAGTTTTCACCCTTTTGTGGAAAGAACAATAGTTCCTCATTGGCACACTCAATCACTCAAGTGTATTTGAATCCTCACCAAAGGCTTTGCCTTCTTTTCATCCTAACATCTAATTTGGCTTTTGTGTGGCTCGGGGACAAAGGATGAAGGCATACAAGCATCTTACATATTGCTAAGTCAAAGACCGGATCTTAGGAGAATCAAATCACACTCAAGATCGAGAAGTGCAAGTGTGTGGAATATATGGAGTGGAATTATGAATGGTATACCTAGCCAACAGTACTCCTCTTATCATGACCCTGCAGGTTAGTGCACACTTGGATACAGGGGCAGGTTTGGACAAACTCAAGAGATCGGCTGAACCGCCCACTACTCAAAAATTTTCCTATTTGTTCTCTCTTAATTCTAATGCAAGGGTGATTCAAATTTGGGAAGGGAAATATGCAAATGCAATGATGGAAATAAAATTTTGGAAAGGGAAATATGGGATACATACCGGTTTACCTCACGGCGAGAGCTCGTGTTCTATGTCCATGAGCGAGACTTCTCCGTCCTTCAATTGACCTTGTCATCGTCTGATTTGGAGAGGGTGCTTCAAATGATGCAACCTCTGTCTTCCATTCGTTCATCCAGTGTTGGCTTGGGTGGAACTGCTTCGACCTGTCCAGGTTATTTGTAATTTGCTGAAAAGCGTGCGTACCTAGGATCGATGATTGCTCCACCCTGAGATTCAACTGTATCCATGGCCGTGATTCATCTCCGATGTGAAATGAATTTGAGGACCTTCCTATTCGAATTTGACGATTTTTCTGCAGGGGTTAGTCCACACATGCGACCAATATCTATACAAGTATTGCTCTCAAGGTTCATTAATCAAACTTGACACCATGTTGAATTTGATTAAAGCAAGCTAGTTAACCTAAGCATCATGCTCAATTTAAAGAGCTTATGAATGTATCTGCAGGATTACATTCAAACCAGAGCGAACCAAACTAGATAACGGGAGCATGAAAGCATCAAGAAGTATTCACATGGAGATAAGCATATGGAAACTGGTGAACGTACATTTGCTTTTAATTCAGGTAAAAAACATAAACCTTTTCACGTACCTGAGTGTGCCCACCGTTGGCATCTGATGATGAAGACTTTCGGAACTGATGCCACGGGATGCACTACGCCGACGTGACTCCACGTAGTTGGCTGAATCCTCCTCGGTACTGATGTCGCCGTGTACGGGTGCACGGTTGTGGGTGTGGTAGAGGAGATCGGTACTCAAACAAACCAACTAGTGGGATGCCGCAGAGCTAGCTTGGGTGTAGACAAAATGTTGCAACAATGGTTCCAAACCAAGCTAGTGGAACGGCAAAGGAGCGGAGGCGTAGAGTACGTCTCCTCTCTTGCGCGAAGCACAGAGAACGAGCGAAAACTGGCCAGGCCAGGTGGAGGTTGGCCACTAGCCTTGAATCAAGGCTTGTAGACATACAAACACTTTGGCCTAAACCCAGTAGTCGCTGGATATTTATTTTGATTTTTTTAATATTTATTTTTTTTTATTTCTTTTTCAATGCAAAATGGTGGGGTGAATGAATGCAATTTCAAGAATGGAAAATATGCAGTGGATTTGGAAAAAAAAATGGGGGTGATGGAATGCATGAATTAAAATGAGTGATTCAAACAAACATGCAGTGGATAATGCAAAAATTGAAAAGATAATGCGTAGGGTACCTCCTAGTAGGTGCTCAAAATTTAAAGTCTAAGAGCAGGACTATCTCACATACCTTGAATCTTCTTCGCCATTACCGACAATGGGAGATGGGATTGCGGTGATGCAGCGTCATTCGTCTGTCACATTTGATTTGAATTTTCTTCAAGACGACGATCATCCCTCCAGGCTGCGCATGGTTATGATAATATTTATTTTATATATATAAATACATACCTAGGGACTTTTCTGAAAATTTGCACGTGCATCGTAGTAGACAGGGGCAAATGTTGATAAATCGTGCACAATCGGGCACCCTGGGCTCTCTGCTTCCTCCTGCTTGAAATATACTCAAAAAAACATGGGTGATCCCGCTAATGCTAGCAGTAAATTAAGTTAGTAGACACCAATGTCAATCATCAGTATCTTTCGCCAATTGCTTCCCCGGCAACGGCGCCAGAAATGCTTGTTGACACTTCTTACGGCCCACTATCAGGATTGTTAATCCTGGTAATGGTGCAAGGAGTGTTTACCGATATTCTTACGACACAGATGTAAATCCGCAAGCGCACGGATATCGATGTAGCATTTCACCCGGGAGTATTCCTAGGTATCGTATTTATTTCCACAGGGAAGCATTGGTTAAAGAGTATTGGCTATTAACAAGGATGTATCTACTAAGGGCAACTCCAACCGAACTCTCAAATCTCAGCCCTCATATCCCCATATGAGGACCTCTCATCCTCATATCAGCCCCCTACTTCTTCGTGAACTCCAACCGAACTCTCATATTGTCTCTTATATTTCATTCATCTATTTTTTTATCGATATGTTGTAACTACCAAACAAACCATATTATACGTAAATAAGCGTTATATTTATAACGATAATGTTCTGATATGACCATATTTTGATTAGACATTTTTATGGAGTTATTTTAATAATTACTTTAATGTTATTTTTAATGGCAATAGATTTGCAATATTTGTAACTGACATCTATTGTATTGGTAGATTTGAAACGAGATTTTTGATGCGGCCATATTTGCAACGGCTATATTAGAAGCAGCTATGTTTTCAACGGCTATATTTGAAACGGTCATATTTCAACGGCTAGAATTCAAACGGCTATATTTCAAACAACAACGTCTTTCGCCTCTATAAATGTGGCATTCACCTGGTTCCTACATCAAATCTTCCCCTCTATTGTTCCTTGTCACCTAAAATGAGTCGTCTGTCTATCTTAGACTCGTCGTCCTCGTCAAGCGACGACGATGACGAGCCCGAACTCATTCTTACTGCACTACACCATGCACACACGCAATATCAAGCTATGCATGCTCCACAATGGCGTGGTTCTGTACCTGGACGTCAATATATTCAGCACGACAGAGAAGCTGGGCATTGGAGATTGTTCAATGACTATTTTTCAGAAGCTCCGACATATGATGCTTCTATCTTCCGCCACAGGTGTGCAAATAGTTCAATAATTTTGTTGGGTTTCATCATCCATCAACTTCGTGCGCATTTGGTTCTTATTCTTATTTTTCGACCAGGTTTAGAATGGCAAGACATCTATTTCTTCGCATAGCCCATGCCGTAGAGGAGAATGATAATTATTTTGTGCAAAAAAGAGATAGATGTGGGCGGCTTGGGTTGTCTTGCCTGCAAAAGATTTGTGCAGGATACATGATGATAAGTTATGGTGTACCGGTAGACTTTATGGACCAATATTTCCGTATTGGTGAAAGTACTGTCATAGAGAGTCTTAGAAGGTTTATTAGAGCTGTTATCGAAGTGTTTGGAGATGAGTACTTGAGATCTCCAAACGAGCATGACGCAGCTAGGTTGTTTGCCATCAATGAGCGTAGGGGTTTTCCGGGAATGCTCGGTTGCCTGGACTGCATGCATTGGGTATGGAGAAATTGCCCTACTGCATGGAAAGGTCAGTATACTGGGCATTGCCATGAGCCTACAATCATTCTTGAAGCTGTTGCTTCTAAGGATCTATGGATTTGGCATGCCTTTTTGGGGTTACCAGGTTCACACAATGATATCAATGTCCTACACCGGTCACATCTATTTGCAAAGCTAGCTAACGGGTAAGCTCCAAGGGTTAATTACACCATAAATGGGCATGATTACACAATGGGTTATTACCTTACAGATGGCATCTACCCTTTCATGTAGTGTGTATTTCCCTTTCATGTACCGTGTATTTCCCTTTTCAATGTACTGTATAATTTCCCTTTCAATGTAATGTCCACACATAAGCATTTCTCATAGTCCAAACAAGCATAGTTCATACATAATACATGTTCATAATACATAACTGAAACAGTAGTGCAAACAAGCTTAGTTCATACATAATACATGTTCATAATACATAACTGAAACAGTAGTGCAAACAAGCTTAGTTCATACACTAAAACAGCCCACACAAACAACCATTGCCCACCGACACAAAATACAGAACATTTGATCGCATCTCAATTTTTTGAAACATTGTGACGAGCAATGATCTCATCTTGCAAGTTGCTATAGAACAATTGCTGCCTCTTGCTCATAGAACTAAGATCCATGTTCATGATTTTCTCATCATCCATCCTTTGTTTCAGCTCTAGCTCCTTTTGCTGTAGGTCAAGCTTCCTGTTCTCTACCTCTTCTTGCAATTGAAGCTTCCTGTTCTCTACATCTTGCTTGAGTTCAATCCTCCTAGTCTCTAGAGCAAGTCTACAATCATTGCGCTCTTTTTTCTTAATCTCTTTCAACTCCTCGGCCTTTTCTCTCTTGGCCCAGCTTATTTCCATTGCATCCATATAAAGGGTATCACCATGAGACATAGCATTTTTACCTCGCTTTTGCTTCTCCTTTTTCTGACCATCTGGCCTACCTCCTTTACTTGAAGAAGTTTGACTTGGGCCATCGTCAACATCATGATGGCTCTCATTTGTTCCTGCAGTACATGATCTTGGAGTTGCATTATAGGCTGTCTTCTGTTTCTTCTTATTGTTAATGTTATTATTACAGGGGAGGTCTTTCCACTTTTGGGCATGCTGCAAGACATTCCAACAATGTAACAAGGTGAAGGACCTGTTATATTGGTCTCCATCCTTGTACATGGCACATGCCTTTTGAATCTACAAAATAGAATATGTCACATTAGAACATACAGACAGCTTGCACATAACATATGCAACGAAATACCCTATTTACCTTGTCTTGCTCCGTTAGCCCTCTTGGTTGTGCAAGCATAACTTGACTCAAACATGAACAGAATTTACTAACACTAGCTTGAATGATACCCCAACGGTGTGAGAGAGAATTCATGTTACGGTCTGAATCAAAGTCCCTGTGCTTGTGGTAGTAGTCATGAATTCGCTGCCAATAGGTACTACGAGTTTGATCAATAGCTTGAATGGGATCCATACTTATTTCTATCCATGCTGCCACCAATACATTGTCCTCCTTCTCACTGAAATTTTTTGTTCTTCTCTTGTTGCTGCTGCCTTTCACAGGGGGTGAAGCCTCGGCAATGAGCTGTTCTTCCGGTGGGCTGCCAAAATTGAAATCGTCTGCATCAAGCTCACTGCTGCCCACATTGCTCTCCGACAATTGTGTAAAGCTTTCCATTTTAATCACCCTGCATTTTAACATCACAACTACGAATTGAATTGCAGATAGATACTATCATAAATTTACTGCACAAACTATTGATAACAACATTGCACAATTGCTCTCCAACAATTGCAGACAGATCTTTCTGCTCTTGCTGCACAAATTCAGAAAATCCCTCCGCACACAAAGGCCCTGCGGGCCTGCGGCCCTGCGCTCCAGCACCCTGCCCCAGCAGCGATGCGGCCCCGCGCACAGCACCGCACCGCACCGCCCAGCACCGCACCCTGCCATAGCACTCCACCGCTCCAGCACCCTGCCCCAGCAACGCACGCCGCCCGCCGCGGCGCCACCTCACCGCCCGAGCGCCGCCAGATCTCGCACTGCGCCAGATCCACTACCAGAATGATCCACTTTGGCACCGGTTGAGAAGTGCCTTTAGCACCGGTTATCCCAACCGGTGCTATTCCTCCGAGGCTAAAGGGTCGCTTCTTTAGCACCGGGTCAAAACAAGTATAAGCACAGTACATGCTGCATGTGATAGAATAAAAGATGCGCTCCTTTTGAAGTAGCATGTGACACCCACATTAGCACCGGATCGTATTTACGAACCGGTGCTAAAGGGCCTTTAGCACCGAATCGTAACACCACCCGGGACTAAAGGGTGACCCTTTAGCACCGGGTGGTAATATGATCCGGTGCTAAAGGGTCGAGGGGCTTTAGCACCGGATCCTAACACCACCCGGTGCTAAAGGTCACCTTTTAGCACCGGTTGGTGTTACCAACCGGTGCTAAATGGTCTCCGGGAGCACTCAAATTTTGCACCCGGTGCTAATGTACCTTTAGCACCGGGTTCAAACGGCGCCGAGGCCTATAAGAGGGGCGGATGTGAGTTTTTCTTGTAGTGATCGTAGCCGGGATTGGAACACGGACGTACCTGCAGGCGAGCGGAGACCTCCGTCTGCGCGCGGGAAGAGCGGCCGTTGGCCTCCTCGCAGGATGAGAGCTCGGGAGAGGACCTCCTACAAGTGAGAGGTGGGAGGGGAAGAATGAGGCCCTCTCATCGCTCGGGGGCCGGATGAGAGGCCGGTTGGAGAAGGATTTTTGCGTTTTTGCCCCCACAATTGAGATGAAGGTTCAAAAAGGGCCTCGGTTGGAGTTGCCCTAAATAAAGTACCGACTAGTATGGCGGGGGTAAAGGAAAGGATAGGAGTGATATGCATATGACACACACAAGGAGAAGTACATGATAGGATAGAGACAATAGAGCGGTCTAGCTAGTGGGAGGACAACAAGACAGGAGAGGATTCCTATATACTTCCACTAACCTTGAGATATCTCTGGCAAAGGTTACGGCTAGCATGGAGAATAGCATCTATAGTTCGTTTCCCAGTTCTATTATCTCAGCATGGGGACTACAGGGCCTCCGACACACAGAAAGGGATGAGAAGGGGTGCCGGCTACCCTGAACCTTGGGTCCTAAAGCACCGGAACTAACGTGATGGACTACAATCGGAAGGGCTGTCACCACCTCCCGGCTCCCACCTCCGTTGCGACGGGTAGATTCTAAGGTTACTGGCAAGTCTAGGAACCACTCCTACACTAGTCAATAACTACTTATCCCCTATAGAAAGATAAGCACCCAGGCTGAGCAACCAGTATACAGTTATACTAATCAACTAAGCACTGAACGAAGAACCAGCTGAGATAGAGAATCTAGGGGGAATTTATAGAACCAGACTACAGTAGCTTATAGCCAAAGCCAGACATTCTACACTTACCCCGGAATAAATGCAGAACAAATAACTCAAGTAAATGCAGGAGGAAATATATTGAGAATACTAAGAGTCATACATAAAGAAAAGGAAAAGATACAAGAGCTTTACCAGAACTCTAGAAGACGACTCCGGAACCCCGAGCGAAGCTCGACCCTGACTCTAACTCCCAACAGGACTAGCCTAACTCTACATATTGAAAGTGGAATGGAGACTTGCTCCCAAGTGGTGTGTCTTGAAACCGGGCATGGGACACCTCTACTTATAGTGGTCTGAAGGCGGTTGGGTGGAGTACCAGCCATGGGATCCAGGGGGGATATTCCCCTGATTCGGGCGAACTGACCGGTTCGGCCGAACTGCCTGGTTCGACCGAACCGTCAGATGCACCGCCTCTGCTCCCCAAGGGCCTGGATGCACTCCTGAGGTCGGTTTCAGGTGCTGGGGTCGGTTCGGCCAAGCCATCTCGCCGTCCGTGCCTAAACCCTAGCGGCCGCAGCTCTATAAAACCCCGGCCGCGGAGCCCTTCCCCCTTCAAGCCGCCGCACCCCCTTTGGGGTTTTCTGTTCGCAATCCGTGAGGTGAGAGGGAGGAGGAGCAGCAGTGGAGGGAGGAGAAGGAGACGCCAGATCGAAGAAACAGCAGGAAGAAGGCGGGCGCGTCTTCGCCCAGCGCTGTGCCACCGCAGCGCCGCCGCCCGTGGAGACGCCAAGCCGGAGCCAGAGCGGAGCTGTTCGCGGGAGCGAGAGGATCGCCGTCGACCTGCGAGTCTTCCCCGAGCTGCAGCGAACCACTACGTGACCCAGGGTGAGCTGCCGACGTCGACCCCCTTTTTCTTCCCCGTCTCCGGCCGAGCACCGCCGCTCCTTGCTAGCCATCCTCTGGGACATGACCTTCGTGTCGCGGCCATGTTCTTGTGCAGGAGCCTAGCCGCTTAGGTCGCTTTTGCAAAACCCCGTCGCCCTGGATTGCAGCCGAGGCCGCCGCGGTCGAGCCGTGCTCGCCGCGCGCGAACGCCGAGGCCGTGTCGCGGCCGTGGGCTACCACGTGCCCGTGCACGCGCACCCAGCCGCGGCCCAGCAGTCGCTGGTAGCCGCGCGCTCGCAAGCCGACCCTTTTTCTCGACCGTGTGCCGCATCGCCGTCGCGCAGCGCCGCAGGTCGTCCGCCAACGTGCACTTGATCCATCGCTGCGACGCCGCCGCCGCGGACTTGGGTTGCCAGGATCCTGCGGTTGGTTTTGCGTGATCGAGCCGAGCCCAGACTTGTGCTATCTGAACCCGCCGAGGCCTTGTGCCGGTTCGCAGGTGCGCCGCCGCCGCGCTCTGGCCGCGCAGTCGCCGCGCCCGCGTCGCGACCGGCAGCAGCCACACGGAAGACCACAGCCGCATGACACACGCATGGCCGTAGAAAATCCTGAGTCGGCCACACCAGATCCCGTGCGCCCGGCGCACCATGAACCGATGACACGGTCCACCGTGGACTGAGTCCACTAGAGCAAACCCAGCGGCCCAACGTTCTTGGGCCGGATCTTGCATCAAAGTCCAGATCTCCACCCTGAGCTGTCTCGGCCCATCCACCTTTTGGCCCAACAGCAACCCAGCGTGTTTAATCTTTTTTCCTTTTTCTTTTAACTGCACTGACGCATGGGCCCACCTGTCATACTCTGGCCGTCACTGACCATTGGGGCCCAGTGACTTGACCGTTGACCCGTTGACCAGTTGATCGTTGACCAAGTTGTTGACACGAAAACGCGCCAGCAAACTCGAAGTCGAACAAACGCGCAGTACGGCCGTCACAACGGCCAACACTCGGAGTTCCTGACTGAAACCGGTCTGACCGGTTTACGGAACCGGTCTGACTGCTTATCTCCAGAAACTCGCGAAGACCTAGAACCTCGAGCTCGGGAGGGACCCCGTCGGAGCTTGAAGAACCTAGGGTTGCTCTAGGGTCGGCAGGCCACCTAGAACGTCCTTAAACGTCGTAGAGACGAGTAAAGAATAGCAAGTATGAGGTTGGAAAAGATTAGGGTTTGAGAGATAAAAAGTAAAGACAAGTTGTATTTGATTAGATTGGAATACCTCAATCGGCCTTCTAGCCTTTATATTTATAGGCCGAGGAAGTCTTACCCCTCATGAGTCGGTTACAATATGGGATCAAACTCGGAATCCTAAACCTACTCGAATTACAGATCAAAATCGGTCTGACCGGTTTGCCTCGATGACTGCCAATTTTGGCTGTCAACACAAGTCAACGCTAACGTCAGTAGGGCCCACTGCTGACGTCACCCTAGGCGGACCCCACTGCTGACGTCAGCATGACGTCATGATGACGTCAGCAGGCTGATTTATGTCTGTTTTCTTTTTCGGAAAAGCATTTATTATTTTCATAAAATCAACCGTAGCTCAGAAAAATATGAAACCAGTTTCTATATTTTTCTAAAATCATGACCTACGCGTTAGTGTAGAGTTTGGTGTTCTTTGGGCCTTCCTTCCTCGCTGTCTTGGTGTTTCTTTGCTAGTAGCCGCGTCTTATTTTATTTACGCAACCTTAGGAGCACTGGAGTGCCAGGAGGAGCCGGACTACCCCGACAACTACTTTGAGGAGGACAAGGAAGCTTACCCAGCTTCACGCCCAACCATCCTCTGAAATACCTATTAGACATGCAAACTAGTATGCTAGCACTTTACTTTACTCGCATGATGAACCTGCACTGCCCTTGATATTATCCTGTTACCTTGCCACCATATTATCCACTGAATGTTATATGCTATGCTATGCATGTGTTGGGAGGGCTGTGATTGTTATTCTTGGCATGAGTTGGGTGGGCTTGGGAAGGTGTAGTGCAGCTAGGCGGTGGAGGCGAGTAATAACAACCCGGTCGTTTGATCGGGGTGCTTGGGGACTACACTCGGGTAGTCCCTGCGGAGTACCTGTTGCGGGTACATGGTTACTTGGTTACCTTTGAGGAGTTGGGCGGCCATACCTGTAATGGGTGCCGATTGCGGACCGTTGTGGCGGATCGCTTTTGATGCTGATACTCGCTTTGCCGACAATTAAGGACCGAGTCGAGACCATTTTTCAGACATGGATTACAGTGCTCACCGTCTACCCAGAATGGGGAGGGTTCCAGCAAGCCTACTTAGTGCGGTGCCAGCAAGCTTGGTTGTGAGGCTGATGGTTGGGATGGGAGTGTGATGACTCTTGAGAGAGAAGGAGTTGGTGATGAGTTGAACTTGGGTTTATTGCTGCTGCTTGCATAGGAAACCCCGGCTTATGTCCCTTGAATACTTGTTATACTAGTTAGGCCACTTTAAAGCTTTGCATCATATTATGGTTGGTGACGTGGACCTGTCCCATTTTCTTGGGGACAGACTTTGAGTACACAGGAGAAGACCCCGACCACGAGTTCAACCAGGATGGATGGTACGACTGAAGGTTACGCGTGCGCTTAAGGATGCCTGTGGAGCGTGGACCCTGATGCTGTAGGTACCGCTTCGTAGCTGTTTCCCATTGTCGATTTAGCCCAGAGGGCTTGTACCGGATCGCTATATTTTATATATGTCATGTATTTGGATCTTTTTTGCTGTATGGATGTGATATTTGACTGAGATGAGTTCTATACGAGATAGCTGCTATTCCTGGGACTATCTCGTAATTGGGAATCCGATTCGTTTCAGTGAGCCTCACCAAATCCGGGCTCACCTTCTAGCCAGTGTACATGCTGACTGTGCTGAAGCCTCCCAAGGAAGCTTTAGAGGAACTGGACAAGATCCGCCAACGTTTCTTACGGGCAGTAGACAAGGAAATCTCAGGGGGAAAATGCAAGGTCAACTGGACCAAAACGACTATGCCTAAAGAATATGGTGGCCTTGGAATATTGCATCTCGAAAAGTTTGCGCGAGCCCTACGTATCCACTAGCTTTGGCAAGAATGAAACTGCTTGGAGAAGACATGGATTGGTACGGCAGTACCGTGTGATGACGCAGATTGGCTACTTTTCACAGCCTGCATGAACATCACCTTGGGAGATTGGGCATAAAGCACGATTTTGGACCGACACTTGGATTATTCAAGGACGCTGCCCGAAGGACATCGCCCCGTACCTATTCGCTAAGTCCAAGAAGAAAAACCGAACGGTAGCAGATGTGCTACAACATGAAAACTTGATACGAGACCTCGCCCACAGGAGCGGCTTCACCATCGCGCACCTGAGCCCATTGGTCAGCGACATCAATCTACAACCACACCTTGACGATAGACTCACATGGAAGCTGACCGCGCACGGCCAATACACAACAGCATCTGCGTACAAGGCTCAATTCCTCGGCTGCACAAAGACACCCCAGAGCGCAACGATATGGAAAACGTGGGCGCCGCCTAAATACAAATTCTTTGCCTAGCTAATTCTTCAGAACCGGGTTTTGTCTTCTGACAGACTTGCGTGACGTGGGTGGGATCATAGCCCAACTTGTCTGTTGTGTCAGCAAGTAATGGAATCGGCCCATCACCTCCTCGTTGGCTGCCTCTACACAAGGAGAGTATGGTTGCTAATAGCTGTCTGGGTGGGACAGCTGCTGCTGCAACCGACAGAATGGGCTCAGTGTAGGACGACTCTTCGATGGTGGTCTAATGTTACGACGATCCCCAGCACACCGCAAAAGGGTACCTGAACCCTCACGCTGCTTGTGAGCTGGAAAGTTTGAAAAGAGCGCAACGCTAGTTTTTAGGACGCAGGAATCCTCGGTCCCGACCTTTATTGCCTGAATTAAGGATGAGGCTTCACTTTGGATAGCTGCGGGGCCAAAGGACCTCGCCAGCCTTCTTGTGCATAACTAGTTTCCTGTAAATTTTATTGTAAATATATCCCTCACTGCTTCATCGGTTTGTAACTTCTCTTTTGTATCAATGAAACAGGCACTATCTTGTGCCCGTTCGTTCAAAAAAAAAAGGTTGGAGATCCTTGGAGTGTCTAGTGAAACTCAATACTAAGAATGAGACAAAGGCCCTCGAGATAGCAGGACAAACTCAGAGATTACACACAGAGATAGAAGATGCCTGTGATGGGGACCCGCAGTGTCGCCAGCAAAGGAGTCCGACGATCGACCACAACAAGGACATCCATCTGGGGCCTCTTTCGTGCTCATCGCTTGACCAGTCGGCGATCCCTCCGGCTGCCTCCACGGGCTTGGGACTTGAGGTTTATGAGCAAAGATCCGTATATCTCGTATATGCTTTCCCACGTTCTAGCAATATTGAACATGCGATCCGTTGTCAAATCTGGGGATCACTGGCAGCAGTCTTGAAGACGGTCGGTTCTCAACCCGAACAGCATGAATAGCATGTCTACTTCTGTGGTGGATGATGCAATTCAGAGCTACTACCAAAGGCACCTCGATTTCAATCTTGGAAATCCTGCAGAGCCTCACCAAGAAATCACTGACAGCTTGTTGAAGAGCTGCTACTTGTGGGTGAATGGTAGATGTGGGGCATCCTAACGAACTCCATCTGATCGGAGTTGAAGAAGACACGGGCGATGGGGAAACATTGGATCCATGGCGAGCTCGAACAAATCCAGATAAATGGAGGGAGGGAATGTATTTATTAATCTCACCTCCTCTTATGCTCGACGACCAACGCTTGCTCACCGGCCGCGATTGGATCGAGGCCAAGATGAACCAGCACTGCAAGCAGAGTACCGCTGATGGAGACACCCGCAGCCACCGCAGCGAGCAGGAGGACGAGGGAGAAAACTACTACACCCATAATACGGGCAACAAGCTAGCTAACTACTACTTACTAGTGGTGGTGGTGGTTTGGGGGCCTCTCACCTTTGGAGTCGGAGGGAAGGAAGGTGCAAGACGGCTCTAGCCTTCAAGTCGAACCCTAGAGGGAGTTGAGGGACCCACTATTGCATTTCCTTTAGTTTCAGCTAAGCCAACTTTGTTTTTTTTTGAGATTGCACAATACAACGCAGACGCTCACACACGCACGCACACTCACCCATATAAATACACATACGTAAACCCTACCCCTATGAGCACCTCCGAAGGACTGAGCAGAGCACCGGCAGATCTGGAGATTCCCGAAGTCACCATTGGTGCCTGGTTGTCGACGGGAACGCCGCTTACCACTTAACGCATAGCACCAGGAAAATATCAGGAAAAGGTGCGAGCACCAGGATTTGAACCCTGGTGGGTAGCGTCCGACTCGACTGTCCTACCATTGGACTACAAGCCAATTCGCAGCTAAGCCAACTTTGTTGTGTTTCGGAACCATGCACTGCTAGACATCAAGTCGTCCATATACAATTTAAATAGAGGAAGAAGTCTACTTTTAGTCCAACTACTATTGTCCGAGTTTGATTTTAGCAATCTAACTTTAAAACTGAATATTTTTTTACATCAAACTATCAAAATCATTTGTAATTGGCCATCCACTGCTCCCCAACTGCCACATGGATGTCTCCACGTCACAAAAATCATTAGACACAATAGCTAGATTGTCAATTATAAACTGTAGTTTTGATAGTTGAATGCTAAAAAATATCCGGTTGTAAAGTCCAATGGACAAAATCAAACTCGGGTAATAATTAGATGGTCAAAATAAGATTTTTCCAGGAAAACCGGCCAGCACGGATGAAAAAAGTAGGAGCCTGCATACACGATGTGTTTTTGGCAGTGAAGGTAGTGCGCAATTGTCTAAACTCAAAAATCTAGCTAGACAACACATTCATTAGTTGCCAATCTACCTAAGGCGTCCTTTAATTTTTTATTATAAGGCCTTTTGTTGTTTTGTCCTGGGAGGTGGTTGTTCATTTGATTATTAATGGTTACGAAAGATAGCATGTGTTCATATTTAGCAGCTGGCTTCTTTTTGTCGGACATTTCCAATCATAGGTAATTTCTTGCATGAAAATAAGAGCTGTAGTATTATCTTGCGTTTTACATGCATCAGCTGAGGAGTACATGTAAAACGATTTTTTTTAATATTTCTTAGACTCGGACATGGGAATATCTATAAATCTGTACGTGTCCCAGGCCATCTGACCCGGTGCTCCCCTCCTAGACATAGACCAAAAAGGTCTCAACAGTTCCTACGGGTCCTGTCACACAGGTGCAGGCAAAATTGCATACGGAAAAGCCAGAGGTATACAATATGATTAGGTATACCTGATGCCTATTCATCATGAAGAAAAGTTTTCCTTTCCAAAAGGCAAGGAATGTTTAACACAAGAAACTTGTGAGGGATGTGAGACAAGGAACACGTGGTTCTTTTTATGATGAATGACTTGAATGAAAAATAATATACACGTTCTTCCGTAACCAATATGCAAGTGTTGAATTTTCATGGGTGCACCTTAATTTGGGGAAAAAAAACCATGCATGTATCGATCAGTTATTATGTACATATTAAGACAATAGCCAAACTATGCCATTTGTAATCTTGGGTAACCTCCACCGTGCTTCGTCTCTCCCTTGGTCACATCAACGAATAAAAGCAAATTGTCAAACCAGAGTGCCTAGCTAGTACCACCTTCTGGATAGCCGCATCTGGAGTCCATCAGGCCCTCAGCGTCAACGCAAGCTCATATGTTGAAGGCTTATAATGAGTGGCCTTTGTCTCCGATGGCTCAGATAAAGAAAACAAGGAGTCCTGCAGCACCTCTGTTCATGTGTATTTGCATCTGGCAAGTGACTGATAGATCCATAGGAACGTCTAATCACAGATCTAGACGGGAAACAACTTGTATAATTCATGAATGGTGTATCTATTCCTTTTTGCTTTTTTTGCGTTGGCGTAGATGACGACGTCGGGATGTTGGCGTCGGTCATCGTGGCAGTGGCTGGCAGCGCTCCCTCGATCGGTATGGTGGTGTGGAGGTGGTGGCGGCAGCGATGCAATGAACCTCGTAACCCGAGACGCCGGCCTCTACCTCCTTACTTGGGTTGGACGCCCTGGATCAGGGCGTGCGTTAAGGGCCTAATGGGCCGTTAGGTCCACAGTCTGCCACTGCCAGCAGGAGATGTGATATGGGAATGTCCTCTTGGCTTCACCTTTATCATATACGGAGTAATTTAGTAGCACTATGACAAGGAGCTCATTAAGAAATCGAGAAAATAATACACAAACTAGTGAACCTACTTTTCTAGGGTTCACGAGCTCTGGCAGCAAGGAGAAGGTTTGAGAAAAGAGTCCTCCCAAACGGACCCTTTGGTTTACATATTAATAGTGAATGACGTATCTTTGTGCCCATCTTAGCTCTTTTTGTTAGTCTCGAGGGATTTCTGTATTGTACGTAGTTAATTACTAAAGCTCTCTAAAGTGATATTAAGATGATTGTATCACTAAGATGTAATTGCATTAATTTCAATAAAAGTTTCATTGTCCAAAAAAGGTTTGGCCTGGCCAAAGATCTCATAATCTAATTTAGACATTGCCGATAGGTAAAACTAATTAGCAGCCAACAACCCCTGACCAACATTTCCCAAGCAAGAAAACCGTCCGTACTTTGATAAACAACCCTTTGGAATAGTCTCAATTAAGCTAAGAATACATTGATTATATATTAGAAAATTTATAAAGAAGACAAATAACTGCCGGGCCATTGGGGAAAATATTCGGAAAATCATTGAAATCTGGAGTGCAAATCAGACAGTGTCCTCACCGGAGGAGTCAAATATAATCAGTTTTAATTTGGCTAAGGGGTCGTCCTACTATGTTTCTTTTTAGGAATGGTCGTCCTACTATGTTGGACTAGCTTGTTCAGGAGTTAATACATACTGATAGACGGCAACAATTGCACATTACAATTTTTCTGCCGCTACGTGTGTTCTGAGAAGACTAACTACGTACCTGCCGCGGACCATATCGTGGAGGCGACCCAATGCAAAAATAAGACCCAAGGTTCATGTCACCAAGTCAGGAAAACAATGCGAAATCGTAGAGCACGCGCCATCTATAAGTAGTGGAACCGTGAGCAGCTACAACTCACACAGACGCACATTCCCCACTCCTCTATCTAATAGAAAAACAGCTCAACTTTCCGCTCCATACACGGCTTTGCGCCGCGGAGAAAGCCACGTACGGCCACCCAGCGGACCGACCGGCCGGCCGGCAATGGTGACGATCACCGCTCTAGGATTGCTCGGCGAGGCTGCAGCTGCGTTGACGTCGTCGACGACGACGACGCAGCTGGTGGTTCTTTCGACGCTGCTGGTGTGGTGCGCCGTGCTGCGCGCGCTGGAGTGGGCGTGGTGGAGGCCCCGGCGGCTGGGCAGGGCGCTGCGGTCGCAGGGCGTCGGCGGCAACGAGTACAGCTCCCTCGCCGGCGACGCGCCACTGAGCGAGCGGCTCGAACGGGAGGCCAGGTCGCGGCCGCTGCCGCTGGGCTGCCACGACGTCGTGCCAAGGGCCATGCCTCTGTTCTATCAAACAATGAAGCAGCATGGTATGTACACGTACGTGAGCTCTTTCTCAGTTTTCGTATATAGCAATGGATAGGTTCAATCTTCATGTATTTGCAAACTTTAACTGCAAAAAATAGTACCAAGAGATCTATCAACTGGATCTGACCTTCATGGCTTCATCATTAAGAAAAATAGAAATCACAACCCATGAGGTCAGGGTTAATTTGTGTTTCATGAGACCCCTGATGATTACAACCCTACAAATCAGGAGCCGTTCAGATCGAGGCACGATGTTTGGTGCACAAAGAAATTAGTACTTCATAGAGCCACATGAACTGATCAGCAACCAGCTATTGCCGGATCCATTGTAGAAAATCGTAGCGACTACTAGATAAAAAGAAAATTACTAGGACGTGTAGGTATAGCATAGCCTAGAACATCTTTCCCACTAGCTATTGTCGTATCCATTGTTGTTAAACACATATACTATAAGATAAAGACATGTCAAGCCATACGCAGTCCAAAACTGAGAAAAGGACAGACCTTTTCTGCCAAGGCACCAGGAATTAAAATACAGTGGTACCAATGCAAAACAACAACTGGGAAGGGATTAAGTTCATATTAATTTCATCTTGTATTTTGCTGACAAATGGCAGGTAAGACTTCGATTACATGGTTCGGGCCAATCCCCAGGGTGACCATCACCAAGCCTGAGCTGGTCCGAGAAGTTCTTTTGAACAAGCATGGCCAATTTGGGAAGCTTAAGTTGGGCCGTCTCCAGAGGAGGCTGCACAACGGCATCGGCAGCCTCGAGGGGGAGAAATGGGCCAAGCACCGGAGGATCATCAACCCTGCCTTCCACCAGCAGAAACTCAAGGTGACCTGAACTGCCCAATGTATGGAGAGGGCTGAATCCAGCATTGAACATAGGAGCTAACGAGATATATATATCTCTGACTTACAGCGCATGTTACCGGCTTTCGCGGCATGTTGCAAGGATCTGGTGGAGAGGTGGGAGGGTTTAGCTGCAGGTGAGGAGCCATGCGAGGTGGATGTCTGGCCGGAGATGCAGAACCTGACCGGGGACGTCATCTCACGCGCCGCGTTCGGCAGCAGCTACCTCGAGGGCAGGAGGATCTTCCAGCTTCAGGGGGAGCAGATCGAGCTCACCATTCTTGCCATGAACAAGCTGCACATCCCTGGTTACCTGTGAGTTCATTATTTTTTATCTTTTTTTTTGAATAGAGATTACCTCAGCTTTTATAGAAAACAATAAAAGGTTTGATACAAAAGGGGATACCCTTGAGACATTAAACGATCCAATTCATTATTTTTTATTTACACATATTAATTTCCTTTCTTTTTAATCCCTTGTTTCAAATTACTATTCGCTGTTGAATATTTCTCGTAACGAATATTGCGAGCATTTATTTTATCTGTGACTTACTTTATCATCGCATATACTTTAGGTATGACTTATTTTTTCTACATATTTAAACAAATTTTTTTGAATAAGAGAAATGGTCAAACGTTGTGAGAAAAAATCAACAACGAATAGTAAGTTGTAACGGACGGAGTAGTACTAAATCACTGATGCATCGTTTGTTCAGGTTCCTGCCTACGAGAATCAACCGAAGGATGAAGGAGATCGCTGCTGAGATAGAAGGGGCCCTAAGACGCATCGTGGCCAAACGAGAGAACGCCTTGAGGACCGGCCGGGCGACCAGCGACGATCTTCTCGGCCTGCTGCTGGAGTCGAACATGGAGCACTGCAATGGCAGCCGCGGCGACTCGAGAGCCGGCATCACCACCGACGACGTGATCGGGGAGTGCAAGCTGTTCTACTTCGCCGGCATGGAGACCACGTCGGTGCTCCTCACGTGGACGATGGTGGTGCTCTGCATGCACCCGGAGTGGCAGGACCGTGCAAGGGAGGAGATCCTTAGCGTCTTTGGCTCCAGGACACCAGATTACGACGGCCTGAGTCGCCTCCGAATTGTAAGCATATATAGGCTGATAGGCATATAGCTATAAGTGAGAATTCATCATCAGTCAGTATATTTAGTCGGATCAATGAACGAGAGGGATGCGATTGCCATTGCAGGTAACCATGGTGCTGTACGAGGTGCTGCGGCTGTACACCCCGCTGACGGCGCTCCACCGGAGGACGGAGTCGCCGACGGAGCTCGGCGGCGTGAGGTACCCGGCGGGCGTGATGCTGACCCTGCCGCTGCTGTGCGTCCACCACGACAAGGCCGTGTGGGGGCCTGACGCCGACGAGTTCAGGCCGGAGAGGTTCGCGGAGGGCGTTGCCGGGGCGTCCGGCGGCGGGGGCCAGCACCAGCAGCCGGTTTGAGCTCTCGCCTGCCTACTCGCACGCGCCTCTGTCCGTCGGGCTCCTCAAACCGGAGCACGGCGCGCAGGTCAGACTCAAGAGGATCTCCACAGCCGTTTGCACATGGACGAGTTGATCTACACATTCTTATACATGTGTTGTACTCCAAGCTAGCATATATTTCCGCTTAACTAACCGGTGCAAGAAAATGAACTACGCGCCTTTTGCGAGAGCGGATCGGAGAGACTCAGAGACACTATCTTTGTTAACTTATATGATAGAGTTCGATCTAGACAACATATTTCTTTTTCCCTTTGTAATTCATCAGTTGCAGAAAGCACGCACATCATGAGAGAATTGCAGCAGACAAGAATGGACAAAAGTTATTCTTTAGAAATATAATTGATATACATGCACATCCATACACACCACACTGCACCTCGCCGTTTCTGTATATTTGTGCCAAACAACCAGAATCATTGAAATCATTATTGTAATTGTTACTCACTCTGATAAACACGTGACATCACCTTAATTTTGCAAGTATAATAGTTGAGCAGAACTGTAAATGAGTACTTGAAATGTACATATTTGGGCATGATACCACGATTCAAAAGGTATTCAAGGCGAGCCGTAGGTATCTGACCAGCCCCCAATGTACCGACCGTTCCCGCCACTGTAACCACGACCGTGGCCTCTACTTACTGCAAATGAAACAATAATATAATAAGTACTTGTCATTGTTGTCTTGAAGCGCCTAATTTCAGAAAATGGAATTCTAGATGAACTAGAAGGCGAGTTTCAGTGATCTAGTACTAAACAATCATTTAAGCATGTTTTCATTGACAAACAGCCCGTTCCGATAGGTACAACTGAACGCAGAAGTTAGTTAATCAAGTTGCTCAAAACAGGTGTGACATTGTGTTCTTGTGGATTAGCAACTACTAATCATAATAGCATGCTATATGATCCGAACATATGTTAAGGGACCTATTATATGTTTAGTGTTGTGTGACACGCACCAGGGAACACTTACAATTGGTACGTCAAAACGAGTTGAGCAAAGGGATTAATTACCATGCATAGTAGTGTGGGTGAGATCTCTTGCAGCACACACGACCTGCAATATGAAGGCGAGAGAGACCAATATCATGCAAAGTAAGACAATAGGCTGGGAGGACAATGCTGGAGAAGCCATTGTTTTTAGCCTTCAGCCCGATGTTGTGTTGTGGTGCTCACGAAGGCAAACTTATATAGGCGGATAGGATGGAGGTCAGCTAGGAGTAATAGATGGTTAATGCTGATTCTGAATTCTCTGTAAAAGAATTTTTGACTTGTTCTTAATCCAAACTGGCGACTTTGAGTATAGTAAAAAAATGAAGTCAAGACTGATAAGAAAATGATGCCAGCTCGACTACAAGCCGCCATGAGGAACCAGCGCCTTTTTGTATCATGGTCAAAGTGTGATGGCTTCATCATGCAGTATTCTTTTATCATGCCAGACTAATTATGCTATGTGCCATGATCAGGCTGCTACTAGACCCTTTTGATTTTCCTTTTGTCATTCCTTTGTTAGATTAAATATTATAATCACAAATGCTCAGTTGGACATAATAAATGAGTAACTATGCATCCGGTAAATGGATTATTATGTTATTATTGATGTCACATCTAGTATGGGAGATTGCTTATGCGTAGCTGCCTAAATTGCTACCTGAAATGTTCATGCAGCATAACTACAGATGATGTTTTTAAGTCTTAACTTACATTATACATACTGCATTTAGCCACGTCTAGAACCTTACGTGCTGTAGAAATTTACGTCAGTGATAAGCTTCATTATTACCATTCCATATCACCTTTTGCAATGCAATCCTATCTGATTCTCCAGAAATGGAGGACAATGCCACTCCACTGTCTGTAGCCATAACAATCCTCAGTGCATTCAGTATCAGCAGCCGGTGCCCCATCTTCCGTAGAAACGGCCAACACTACCGGAAAACGTGAATTTGCCGTGCGTCAGAAAGTTTGCCGTGCGCATTTTGTCGGGCGCACGGCAAAGAGCTTGTTTGCCGTGCGTTTTCTGTAGGGTGCACGGCGAAGATAAAGCACATAGCAAATTCGTTGTTTGCCGTGCGCTTTTTCGCAACACACGGCAAGCGCACGGCAAACACTGTGTTTGCCGTGCGCTTTCTTGCGACGCAAACACATGTGTTTGCCGTTCTTTATTTACGCACGGCAAATTATGTGTTTGACGTGCGCCGAGGACCCTTGGCACGGTAAAGTTATTTTTCTAATTATTTCCTCCTAAGTCCCAAATCCAATTACCTCTCAAAAAAATTCTTCTCACCTTAAAACTCTGTTTCTAATCTATGCATTCAAATATGTGATACCTCATGGTAAAATTTGGTAGATTTTAATATTCATTTACCATATTTAACTAATTAATTTTATTTCACGCAAATTTTTGAAATAAGTCAAATTTGAACTATAAGTGGTTCAAATAATAGAATGAATTGAGTAAAAAATGGTACTCATGTTATTTAGCCCAATTTGAGTTCTTACCCCTGAAATCAAATAAAATTTTGAACATCTTGGTTAGAAAGCACGGCCATGATGGTGTGTCCAAATGATTTAAAAATTTTAAACAAATGCAAATGAAGTTTGAAAATTATGAGATTTGTCAATATCTCATGATATCATGTGTGAAGGCTGTGGTAAAAATTTGAATGAGTTTTGAATATTTTATAATGTACGATGCATACAAATCGAAACATCTCCGAAGAGTTTCAGAGACTTATGAAGTATACAGTTAGATTTGTAGGTGATGTGATAATTAAATTGAGCTTTGACTTCAACATATTTTTCTATAAGCAATAGTTAACATAACGTATTTCGTCTTAATTTTTAGAATTTTTTTAAACTTATTTGATATATCTTATGAATTAAGTATAATTATTACAAATTTGTTTGTCGTGCGTCAGCGCACGGCAAACAACATATTTACCGTGCGCTGAGAGAAAAACGCACGGCACAGATATTGTTTGCCGTGCGCCCAGAGGAAGGCGCACGGCAAAGAAAGTGTTTGCCGTGCGCTGAGAGGAAGGCGCACGGCAAAGAAAGTGTTTGCCGTGCGCTGAGAGGAAGGCGCACGGCAAACAATATCTTTGCCGTGCGCCGTTTTAGCGATGCACGGCAAACAATTTGAATCCCGCGGCCCACTCTCTCCCCCACACGTGGTGGGCCCCGCGCCACTCCTTATCTCCTCCCTCCCTCCCTCCCACGCCACACATCCTTATCTCCTTCCTCCTCTCTCCTCTATCCTCTCCCTCTCACTGCCGACGCCATGCCCTCCCCGCGTCATGCTGTCTCTTATACACATCTAGATGTGTATAAGAGACAGGTGGTAGTGGTGGTGGCGGCGGCAGCGGCGGCGGCATGATGGGCGTGGTGGCGGCGGCGGCGCGGGCGTGGTGGTGGTGGCGCCCGGCGGCGAGCATGCTTTTTTTTATTTTTTTCCTTAAATGTTTGCCGTGTGTGAACTTTGACGCACGGCAAACGTTTGCCGTGCGTAGTAATAGAAGGCGCACGGCAAAGACCTATTTGCTGTGCAGATATATGCCGTGCGGTGTTTGCCGTGCGCATGGCCCAAAAACGCACGGTAAAGGGTTTGCCGTGCGTTTTTGGGCCTTTGCCGTGCGCCTCAGGCGCACGGCAAACAGCGGGTCTCCGGTAGTGCAAGTTCATGGCCGGTGGCAGGACATCTTCGGCGGGCTCTTCCTCTTCATCATTGCTGCCATCTAAATGCAGTAGCGTTATAACAGTTAGCACTTTTCGTTTGTTTGTGGTAAACATTATCCTAACATGACCTAACTGGGCTCAAAAGATTCATCTCGTCGCGTACATCAAAACCATGCAACTAGTTTTTTTATTTACCCACGTTTAGTGCTCCATGCATGATGAGAGAGATTTGATATGATTTCATGTGAAAGGTAAACAGTGAAGTTTGGAGAGAGAATTTTAGGAAGTTTTAGGGAACTAAACACACCCACAGTATAACTCGTATATAACATAAACAATAATGATATTATATAAGTAAATCTATTGAACCATATGCGCTCTTCTAAATTTACTTATCGATATTATTCCAACCATCGATAGACTTAAATCAATGTGTTATTTTAACTTTATTGTCCAACAACTATAAGTCACAATGCCCCAAACAGATTAAAATGTAGTAAATAAACTAGAATGACAAGGGGAAATTAACGGGCTTATACCATCAAAGGCCAACACCTAACAGATCATAGAGTGGTGGGCTAATTAACATGAGCCTTGAGGGTAATCAGGGTAATTAGCAGGTGAAATTAAAGGGCCACCTGTGGTGTCACCGGAGCATTAGCCCCTTGTCTCCGCCCCTGGGAGACACCGATCGGCATATCTCAGTGGGCTGATATAAAGATTGGTGCTGTACAATCCGCTCATCGTGGATATGGAGACACTTATCGGCATATCTCAGTGGGCTCAAACAAAGATTATTGTGCCTAAAATTATAGAAAATAAACATTCTATAATTTTTATCAGTGATGGTGTTATGGCCGAGCCTCTGGGTAATAATCTACCCCTAGTATAACATGGTGTGGAAGGAGCATACCACAAGGGTGGTATGCATTGTTCTGGCATTTTACTGTATTTATTACATGACATACCCGTGGACAGTAATGTTAATGTATCTGCGGTGACTTCGGTAATCTCAACATATGCCGGTTTACTCTCTCGGAGATGCTCTTAGGTGTATTATTTATTTGTTGGGGTGAGTGTGCCTGTGTTGTGAGCGTCTCTATATGTTTTTTCAAAAAAAAAAAACAAAAGATGGATCAGGTGCTTTATTTGCAAGAGCAAACAGAACTGGGATGATAAGTGTTGATATGTTGTACTACTACAGAACTCTTCATCACAAACGGTCTATCACAAACGGTTCCAACGGCTACATGTCCCATCTGCCTTGGAACCGTTTGTGATAAGGTCCATCACAAACGGTTCGTAACATGAACCGTTTGTGATGGACCAGCATCACAAATGGTTTGTGTTGGGAACCGTTTGTGATGTCTCGTATAGTACAAAACCCCACTTCCCCCTCCCACTCTTTTTCTCCAACCCGACGCCCACCATTTCTTCCACCGTTCTTGCGGCCATTTCTCACCAAATTGCTCAAGAAAGGTCATGTTTTATGAAGAAAGCTCTCCATCAACTTTTTTTGAGGTTGGTAACACTCAACTCTTCCAATTTGTAGCTTGTATTAACCACTAAATTTGAAATTTGACATGAATTTGATGGAGGGGCTCTTTCACCCTCTCTAGAGCTCATTTCTCATGAAATTCAATGGAGCAACTCGAATTTAGTAGGTAGATCATTAATAACTTGCTTGAGGACACATGATAGGCATTCTTCCATGATTCTTTAGCTTGAATTGTTGCAAAATTGAGTAAAATGTGATGAAATGTCTCTTTTTTTTCCTCTAGGCCAATTTTCATCAATTTATTCATTGATTATCGAAATGTGTAGCTCTCATTCCATTCCAACAAGGTTAGTATCTAGCTTGCTTTGCTTACTTTCTATAAGCTTGAATGGTTGCAAAATTGAGACAAATGTGATGAAAGATCTCTTTTTTTCATCTAGGCCATCTTTCATCAATTTATTCATGGATTATCAAAATGTGTAGCTCTCATTCCATTCCAACAAGGTTAGTATCTAGCTTGCTTTGCTTACTTTCTAGAAGCTTGAATGGTTGAAAAATTGAGACAAATGTGATGAAAACTCTTTCTTTTGCCTCTAGGCCGTTTGTCATCAATTTCTTCATCAATTTTGTCCTCGGCTCCACTTGGTTCAATTTGGTACTCGGCTCAATTTGATCCACTCACTTGACTCAAGGTTTGTATGTAGCGGTGCGATTGATTTGCAAATAATTTGGCATTATTTTTTATTGGAATATTGGTTTAATGACAAACCCATTTTGTTTGTAATAGATGGATAAACGAGGTTGGATGTACGTTGCCAGTTCAAATGACTCATTTGTCAACGGGGTTGACTCCTTTGTGAATGCTGCGAGGTCGTACCAAACAAGCGATGGATATCAATATTGTCCGTGCATTGATTGCAAAAAACAGAAGCAGTTTCGAAACATCGAGCAGATCCGACGGCACTTGTTGTGTAGGGGTTTCATGGCAAACTACAGGGTTTGGAACAAGCATGGGGAGGAAGGTGAGAATGAAGCCACACAACCAAATGTGGTTGAGAAATTGCAGAAAACGTTCCAAGAGGCCACACGTGGTGAGAATGAAGCCACACAACCAAATGTGGTTGAGAAATTGCAGAAAACGTTCCAAGAGGCCACACGTGGTGAGAATGAAGCCACACAACCAAATGTGGCGGGAAATGTCGACCATGGATCATTCATGGATAACTTTGCAGAGACATTAGCAGATGATGATGTGATAGATGGCATTGATCAGATGATACGTGATGGTGAGCCAGAATGCTTTGATGCGAAGAATTTGAAGAAGCTAGAGCAGATGAGGCAGGATGCCAAAACTCCTTTGTACCATGGCTGCAGCATGTCCAAGCTTGAAGTTGACCTCTTGCTAATGGAGTTGAAGTCATCTAATGGCCTATCGGACACAGGCTTTGACAGATTGTTGGATCTTATGGGGAAGATGCTTCCAAGCCCGAATGGGTTGCCTAAGAACACGTACGAGGCGAAGCAAATGATATGTCCAATGGGGCTCGAGGTATAGAAAATCCATGCATGTCCAAAAGATTGCATCCTCTATCGTGGTGACTATAATGATTTGGATGCATGCCCAGTGTGTGAAAGTTCGAGGTACAAGTCCGAGTTAGCTATACATATGACATGTGACAGGAATAAAAAGCCACCTGCCAAGGTCGTCTGGTATTTCCCCGTAATTCCTCGGTTGAAGCGGCTATTTGCTAACCCAAAGACGGCAAAGCTTATGCGTTGGCATGCAGAAGAGCGTCTGAAAGATGGAAAGCTTAGGCATCCGTCATATGGTTCACAATGGAGGGTTATTGATTATCATTTCAAGAAAACATTCTCAAAGGAGATCAGGAACGTAAGGTTCAGCTTGAGTACGGATGGGATGAATCCTTTTAACATGGTTAGCAGCAAACACAGCACCTGGCCCATCTCTCTTTGCATATACAACCTCCCCCCTTGGTTGTGTATGAAGCGGACCTACATTATGATACCTTTGCTGATCCAAGGGCCAAAGCAGCCTAGAAATGATATTGATGTGTATCTGGAGCCATTGGTGGATGACCTGCTTTTGTTGTGGAATGAAGGTGTGAAGGTTTGGGATGAATACAAGCGAGAACACTTCACATTAAAAGGAATGTTGTTCGTAACAATAACTGACCTACCCGGCCTTGGTTGCCTATCCGGCCAGGTTACAAAGGGCTATAATGGTTGTGTTGTTTGTGTCGATGACACTGACGCTAGATGGTTGAACAAAAGCAAGAAGATGGTCTACATGGGGCATCGTAGGTTCCTTCGGCGAGACCACCCATATCGTCGGAACAAGAATCCTTTGATGGTACAATTGATAACCGCTTGCCTCCGAAGTACCGCAATGGGAGTGAGATATACAAAATAGTAAGCAAAGTTGAAGTGGTTTTTGGAAAGGGAAAAGGAAGTGTACACGCACCAACCGGTTCCATATGGAAAAAGAACTCTTTGTTCTGGAGACTTCCTTATTGGAAACTCTTGAATGTCCACCACGCATTGGATGGCATGCACCTAACTAAAAATGTGGCCCTTGACTGTCTGGCACGCATTGGATGGCATGCACCTAACTAATAATGTGGCTGAGAGCACACTCGGCACGTTAATGGAGGCCAAGTGGAAAGGAAAAGACTCCTTCGAAGCTCGAGAGGACTTAGAAGAGATGGGTGTCAGGCCTGAACTACACCCTATTATACAACCTGATGGGAAGAAGAAACTTCCGGTTGCTGCGTGGACACTGGGTGACAAAGAGAAAAAGAAGATTTGTAAATTCTTTGATGAACTTAAAGTGCCAACCGGATACTCTTCCAACATTAGAAGGCTGGTGAACAAAAAAGAGACAAAATTCAACATGAGCTGCTTGAAGGCCCACGACTGTCATGTTATCATGACCCAACTGCTTCCAGTTGCTCTAAGGGGTGTGCTCCCAACTAAAGTCCGAGATCCTCTCATAAAGTTGTGCTCTTTCTTTAATTCAATCTCGCATAAGGTCATAGATCCGACCACGCTAGACAAGCTTCAAGAAAACCTAATCCATGCTATAACTAGGCTCGAGATGCATTTCCCACCAACATTTTTTGATATGTCGGTGCATCTGCTTACTCACTTGGCTGCTGGATGGGAGATAGGGGAGGCGGTTGAGTTTTGCACGTACTATTTGGATCTACAACCTGTTGGTGTCCCTGTATCACGTCATGAGGGAAGGCTATGTGGGAGAGGAACGATCGGCCGACGGCGGGTACTTGTCAAAGACATTGATGCTTTCAGGCAAGCACATTACACTGTTCTACAACAAGCGTCTATAGTTGCCCCATATATCGATATGCACATGAAAGAACTACATGACCAGAACAGTGGACGGTCAGGATCTTTGGTCCAGAAAAGACATAGAGAAACCTTTGCTGACTGGTTGAGATTAAAATTGTGTGGCGCTGAAACCGGGAGTAGTGAGCTCGATTTGTTGGTCACCGGACCATCAAGTACAGTGACCACGTTCCAAGGATATGACATAAATGCATACACATTCTACACGAGAAAGCAAGATGAAAAGAGTGTCAACCAAAATAGCGGCGTTCATATTGATGCTTACGACAACAATGAGCGGATTCAGTCATATTATGGTTTTGTTGAAGAGATATGGGAGCTAGATTACGGGCCACGATTGAAGATCCCTCTATTCCGGTGCCATTGGGTCAAACTTCCCAGGGGGGTCTTCGAGGACAAGTACGGAATGACTATCGTCGATCTTAAAAACACCGGGTACAGAGACGAACCATTTGTTTGGGCCAAGGATGTAGTGCAAGTCTTCTACGCAACGGACCTCCCTCATCATGGAAAGCACGTCGTCCTCCAGGGAAAAAGGAAGATCGTCGGTGTTGAAGATAGAACCGAGGAAGAAGGGAACGGCTTCCACGACATGCCTCCGCTTGGCCCGGATGTCGACCTTCCTGTGTTGACATGCCTCCGCTTGGCCCGGATCTCGTTGCTCTCACTCTCTCGCTCTGGTTGTCACTCATCTACGCACCTGGCTCTCCTCTTGCAGGCCGGCGTGGCCACGCCCACAAGGCAAGACCGGCTGCACGGCAACACGCAAGTATAATATATACGTAGACATATTCTTCATGATATATATTTTGGCAGATTAAGGTTTTTAGAGCTATTTTATTTTTCATAAATGATATATATGATTTTTCTGATAGTTTTAAGTAAATGGTATAGTTTACATATGAAGATAACGCTATAATAATATAGAAATATTAATAGAAAATCTTGACTTTTATGTAGGCCTGTAAGTGGGAGAGCCAGGTAAGTAGATGATGGTGGCTGAACACGCCGGAGACATGCCCGGTGTGGTCACCAAATTACCTGATGAGTACAAACAACACGGCTTCACCAAGGATATCGATACTACAGGAACAACAGTAACCATCTGATCATGAAGCTCAATTGCATCGATCGGATGGTTACTTGTTGTTCTTGTTGTATCGACATCCTTTAAACACGAATTAATGATGCCGCCAAGTCAACATGGATTTACGGATTTGTTTATTAATTCTAGATAATTTATTAGGAAAATAATGCCGAGAGATTGACAAAGAGCTAGACGTGGTGGACTCAACATGCACGATGTTTTACCGTCCCTTCCCCGCCACCGCCAGCCCACCCTCTTGGGCCGGTATCCGATCAGTACGACCTCATCAACTTTGATCCTGTCGAGCATCACGACCGCTTTCCTCTAGTACCATATGATGTATTTAATACTTGTAAGACTAAAATCTTTTATTGATTATTATGTCATAATATTGATGTATTCTTAATTAATATGTGAAACAGGATATTAATGTAATATAATGGTTCAATGATGTAATACATCACATCAGTGGCACTCGTCCTTTGTTAGTGAGACATAATAGCGGCTAATACAATGGGATGTATGTGGTTTCTCTTGCAGTCCACGAGCGTTCCTTGCGCGACCCGAATCCTGGTGATGCGGTTATTTTTCACGTCCAATCTGGAGCATACTAGCAGGAATATGCTGCTGCACGCGATGTCGTGAGGAGGGCTGTGGAATAGTTGGAAATTCATACGGGCCGTTGTATTCCAGACTATAGTTTCTTAAAGATGAAGGCTCTCGAGCTCATTGAGCCAGACGTCAGACAAGTTCCAAAAAGGATGTGGCCTCTTTATGAAACGGAATTCGTAAGTTACTATTTCTTTAATTTTTTATTGCAAATCATGCCTTTGCTTACATATGTATTTATATCTTTCTACATATGTCTCTTGTATGTACAGGACACCCTGTATGTGGACAGATTTATAGGGCTCGACATCAGGGACCCATTTCATACCACCTACCTTGCAATGAGACATGGGGGATATCGTTAATTATTATGTATTTGATCATGTGTGTGTTATCGGAATAATATTCTAAGACTGCAAAAATGTGCGTGTGATGCGGTAAGACTAAAAAAAGTGTGGCGAAATAATTACTGAATTAAATAATGTGTGATTTCGCGCCACGGAATGAATCAAAGTACCGAGTATTGCAATACCGACAACAGCGTCCATTAATGCAATTCTCGCAGCTCCCGCACCTATTGATTTGCCAGGCAGTCCCCGGACCGGTCGCCGGCCGCGGCCCCGACCGGCCCCGGCTCGGCCACGGCCTCGGCCGGATGCGCCGGGGCAGGGACGCCGCAGGAAGGCCGCCGCGGTCAGGGGCACGCGGCAGGGGCGAGCAGGAGAGTCGCCGCCGCGGTAGGAGGAGGTCGCCGCGCCAGGGGACGCGCCGGGCAGGGAC
>OAMR01000282.1:643166-659127 GCA_900205405.1 Echinochloa crus-galli | reverse complement strand
CCTGCCTGCGCCGTCGCCCGCCTCCGAGTTGCATTGTCGGGTGGCGCCGGCGAAGGTAAGTACCCAGCACCTTGCCCTCTCCAAATCCGGCGAAGAACGGCCGGCTATCGCCGCCAGCGAGGCCTATGGCCGCCGGAGGACCTGTCTGTAACGATTGATTTAGTTTTAGGGTGTTTTTCGTGATCTAGGGGCCTCTGCGTAATTTCTGAAACTTGTTCCGAGGGCCTGTCCTGTCTGTAAATAAATCTTTAGGGTATTAGCAGAAACTTCAAAAAATCATTAAAAACGTAAAAAAATCAGAAAAATGCAAACCCAATTTTGTTCGATTCCTTGTAAAGAGATCTACCTTTTCTATAAAGGTTGTATAGGGTTTTTCCGTGTAGTTTTTTAATGTTAAATCAATCTGAGTTTTAGCAAAAGTTGACATGATGTTTATGAGTACATATTGAGTTATGATTTATGAACTATTTATGCTAGGCTAAGCTTAATGCTTTTTATAGCACATTAAATAAAATTTTCTATAAGCACAAATTTTAGATCTATATAACTTGTAGGAGAAAGTTGAGACCAATACGTTTAATAAATAAATATATAAATGATCTTAGGCTAACTATAGGTCGCATTACTCATAAAATAATCTTTGTGTAGCTACAATGGGTCGTTTCTCACGAATCAAGACCCATCGTGCCCAACCCGCCACCGATGACGTGGCCAATCAAGGTGCCTATGGATCAGGGCCCGAATACCATGCAGATGGAAGCCCGACCCAATTCCTCAACCTCGCCGCCGGCGATGAGCAAGCAGTTCCCAACGAAGCCGCCAGCGATGAGCAAGCAGTTCACAATGAAGCCAGCTCATCAGGGAAAGCAAAGACCAAGCGAGGGCCAAGCAAGATGCCGGAAGGCCGAACTGTAAACCTCGAGGTCAATGAAGCCGGAGAGCCTACAGATCCTATTGAGTCCCAGGGGCCCTACAAGACGGCCATCGGCAAAATAGTGAGGCAGAATATTCCCATCAAATGGAGGTGGTGGAGGAATAAAAAAGAGCCCCACTGGCAAGTTCCGGATGCGACCAAGGAGATATGCTGGACCAAGTTGAAATAAAAGTTCACCTTCCCTCCTGATACGGAGAACATGATGAAGAAAAAAGCATTGCAAATAATGGCTTGCCGGTTTCAATATTACAAGTATATACTATACAAAGACCATGTCCTGCAAGGAACTGATCCAGATTTCTCAGAATGCACAATTCAGCAACCTTTTTAGAGAGATTTTGTGGATTACAAGCTCTCTGAAGTAGCCAAACAAGCTAGCAACAGAAATACTGAGATCGCAAAGAAAAACTTACACCCACATACCACAGGATCTCGTGGGTACGTAAGGAAGATACCCGAGTGGGAGAAGCAGGCTGATGAGATGGAAAGCAGTGGTGTTGAGTTGCAGACAGCAATCTGGGAGCAAAGGTCTGTGACTTGGGCTCTAGGGCACGGGTGTAAATACGGGCCTGATGGAAAGCTTATCCATAAGGATTCTCGTGCCGAAGAAGCGGTCAAACGGATCGAGCAAGCACATTCAGATATTGGCTTAGGTTCCTTTGAATCAAAAAGGGAGAATGATGCGCTCACCCGTGCCTTGGGAAACAAAGAGCATCCCGGACGCACACGAGGTGCCGGAATCGTTCCATGGGCCACAGGCTTTAGGCAGATTCGGGCTCGTACAGAAGTCGGTCTCGGGGCAAAGCTCGGATGCAGGCAGACTATGAGAGGCTTTTGCAACAGGTCCATGACAAAATGCAGGCTTCACATGATAAGCTGCGTGAAGAGTTTCACTTGAGCCAGAGTGGGCCTGTTGCAGCATTAGATGGCGGCTCAGCTCTCCCTAGCCCAATGGTGCATCGGAGCAGCTGCGGGAGTAACGTGCATCCCCATCCCATCGTAGAAGATCCCAAGTTGAGATTTCTAGTGGATGATATCACGGACCCTCGAAGTTGCAAGTTATATGCGATGTTAGGGTTAATTAAGACCAAGGTGGCCATTGGTCAAGCTCTGCCTACTAAGGAACGAGAGGTGTTGCATTGCCGTGAATTGCCCGCTGGCTTTGCACGAGTCACACTTGATGCACTAGTCAAAAAGCGGTACGGCAGAGTGGAGCTGGAAATTCCGGCGGAGGATGACGCCGTACGGTTGAGAGATAACCTTGGTTGCATTGTCGGGTGGCGCAAACGCTTTATATCCTTTGGCGAATCTGATTCGGAGTCAGATGACGAGGGCGACATCAATGATCCTAGCAAACATTCTAGGCAACCAAGTCCGCCTTCTAGGGAACCAAGTCCATCTCCTAGGAAACCAAGTCTGCCTCCTATGGAACCAAGTCCGCCTCCTAACGACCCGTGTACACCTCAAACGCTGAAGCGGCGACAAACCGCTTCAAGCCCACCTCAGAGAAAGTCGAAGAAAAAACTGGTGAGTGGAAGCATAATATCCCTGCTCCCTGCTAAGGAGGATGTAGTGGTACCCCAATCTGCAATTGATCATTTTACCAAGATAGCATTGGTAAAACAGACAGGGAATAACAAACAACGCAAGTCAGAATTTGAGCGTATATCGTCCAAAAGGGCGACACGTTCCTTCAGCAAGGAAGCGCTACAATCCACTGCGGAAAGAGAGGAAGCAGCTAGGCAGAAATTCCTAGAAGAAACCGGTCTCTCAACACAAGACCTTCATATGTTGCAACAAGACACCCCTCAAGTGGATATGCAATTCGCGCCTCTCGCGCCACCAAAATGGCCGTTTGTGTTGGGGAACGACCTGGTTCGCCCAGAGGATATCCCTAATTTACCAACGAGGTTGAGGCAACTGAATCAATGGTACAAAACTCAAGGGGGTTCTGAACAATTTGGGGTCAGGTACCCAATCGAATGGTTCGGCAAGAACGACGAGAAAGAAACTCATACCATACTGTGGATTGAGTTTACTCATCTATATCAGTTGTACCAACAAGACTACCTCGATATCAGCATCGTCTTCTTTTGGTGCTTGTAAGTATCGTACCTAAATCTCTTCCGTTCTTTTGTTGACGACATAAACTCTCATAACTTGATCTTTCTGTACGATGGAGGCCCAAACTTTTAGGCGAAGAGGGATATGCAAAGATGTAGCCTTCTTGGACCCGTGCGCGGTAAATCAATCGTCCTTGCATAACCCTGACACACACCGTTATCTGTACGCTGCTTTTTGCGCGCTGAAAGAGAAAGAACGTATATTTCTACCGTACAACTGCTCATAAGTGTGTTCCTAGTTACATGCATCTATACAATAACATGAATCATTTTTCTATTTTCTAACATGTGTGAAATGTTTACAGGATGCATTTTGTTGTCTTGGAAATCTCCCTTCTATAGAGCCACATAACGGTTCTCGACTCATTAAGAAGGCCTCGGGAACTCATCCAGCCACTGCTCCAAGTGCTTGACACATAAGTATTTAATGTTGTGCTGGTTCGTTGTATCGAGTTGTATTATGTTTTATTTCATCAACCCACCCTCAATTACTATTTAATGTTGTTTAGGATATTCGCAATGTACTGTAAAAAACACCCGGGGATGTTTAGACCTTATCAGAAAAGGTTCACCGTAGATGATGCTAAGTGGATTAAAAGACAGCGGCCGGGTACCTGCACATGCGGGTTCTATGCGATGCACTAAATCCACCAATACAGCGGAGATGACTTTTCGGCATTAGAAGAAATGGTTCGTACTAATCTACCAATCTAATCATGACCTTTGCTTTCTGGAATTTATTTTGAAACCATATGCTAATGCATTCCTTTGATTCTAATGCCATTTATGCAGGAAAAAGAACTAGGTGCTGAGGAGATGCTTGCAGGAGAGATACTAGCACTCCAAGAACAACTAGCTGGGTTCATTATGGAAGAAGTCATTCTCGGGGCAAAGCTCAGATTCAGGCAGACTACGAGAGGCTTTTGCAACAGGTCCGTGACGAAATGCAGGAAGCAAATGATAAGCTGCGTGAAGAGTTTCTTTGGTTTAAGTTCAAAACTTGTCAAATATTGTTGATGTGTGCTTGTGATGTGAATATGTGATATCTTTGAGCTCTATATGTGCATGTGATGTGTATATGTGCTGTATATGTGATTTTGATGTGTATATGGGCTGTATATGTGCTGTATACGTGCTGTATATAAAAAAAATTACAAACGGTTGATGCCACAAGCCATTTGTGATGCTGCAGACATCACAAACGGCCTGTGGCATCAACCGTTTGTGATGCCAGCCACATCACAAACGGTTCATGTCACGAACCATTTGTGACGTCTGGAGCATCACAAAAGGTTGGTGCCACGAACCGTTTGTGATGCCGCGAGCATCACAAACGGCATATCACAAACGATTCTGAGAATCGTTTGTGATAGCCGTTCCCAACCGTTTGTGATGAAGAGTTCTGTAGTAGTGTTTGGTCATTGTAGTGTTGGACGTCCTGCAAAGAAAAGTCTAATTATTCATTACAATATACAGTGATACACAGCCATTAGTAAATAAAAATTATTTCCAATTTCTACCCGATTTAAATACTAAAAAGTAGAATAGAAACTATGCTATTGTATGATGACATTTTTAATAGGAGGAATTTTACAATGATTGGAATTAATTAGAGCCATCTGTTCCGAGAAATCAGATGGTGGAAACAAAGAAAGTACCTAGAGGTACCTAAATAGAAGTACCCGGAGGTACCCATAGGTACCAAATTCGTAGGACCAGCTACCAAAAATGGTGGGACCCACTATTGATTTAATATTTTTCAAAAATAAAAAGGGCATAAGGGTAATTTCCCGTGGGTAACATTGTTGATGGTTTTTTTCACTGTTGATTTCCCATACATGGGTAACATTGTCGTCTTTTTTTTTTGAGAAATGACTTGCGTAAATGTTGGTGTTGCTAATTTAGTCCAACATATAGGAGACATAAGTAGTAATATCAGTGTAAATATAAAAATGATCCTACCAATTACAAGAAAAATGATCTCAAACATAACTATTTTTATGCGGCACACACACGTTGATACGATATTTCTAATTAGGCAACATTACCATAATGCTTCTTTTCTATTTAATTTAATTTTTTTTCTAAAAATACTAGGTACTTTCAAGTACCTGTGGGTACCACCTCTCCAATCATTATAGGACAGCTCGTAAAAAAATCAAAAGCGTCTAGTGACTAGTGATACCCCTGATGATTATTGAAGAGAGCATAACATGAACAAAGAATGCTGCATGCGGTAGCCATCACACGTTGACCATTATACAATATCACACGCTGATTCCGCCTCATTGCTTGGTATATTTGAACGTGCTAGCATCATTTTCTTTTAAGTCGTGTATTTATCATCACTCAAAGTCGCCAGTTTGGATTAAGAACAAGTCAACAAATTCGTCTAGTTAGTAGCAGTGTCGATCGGTCATGCCTACTCCTACTGGCCTCGATCCTAAGCGATTATATTAGTGCGCCTCATCAGTGTGCCAGACCACGCAACATCGTATTGAAGGCTACAATTTCATCCCAGCAATGTCCTCTCGGCTTCTTGTCTTACTCTGTTTGGTGTTCGTTTCTCTCGCCATCATCTTACGGGGCGTTTGTGCTGCAAGAGATTTCACCCACGTTGCGCATGGTAATTAATCTCTTTGGCCGTGTTTAGTTGCATAAAGTTTCCAAAAAGCAACTCCCAAGTTCACTATACAAAAAGAAAGATTCCCATCACATCAAAATGTCATAACATGCATGGAGTACTAAATGTAGATGAAATCAAAAACTAATTACACAGTTTTGTTGTGCTCTGCGAGACGAACATTTTAAGCCTAATTAATCAATTTATTAGGCTCAAAATATTCGTCTCGTAGAGTACAACAAAACTGTGCAATTAGTTTTTAATTTCATCTATGGAGTACTAAATGTAGATGAAATCAAAAACTAATTTCACAGTTTTGTTGTACTCTACGAGACGAACATTTTGAGCCTAATTAATCAATTTTTGGATAATTTTTCACACATACAAACGAAAATGCTACAGTAGCGCAATGATTACGAAGTGACATCTTACTCCTAAATTCAACATCCCAATTCTAACATCTAAACACCCCCTTTAACTTGGTTGAGTACTTGAGTGCATAGTGTTTTTTACATGTCAAACATCCCTTCAAGCTAGGGCAACCATGATGACGGCAATCCTTTGAGCATGGGCCGGGGGACGTGCACATCTGCACATGACCCTCATTTTTATAGGATCCCTATTTTTCTAGTAGATTAGAAACTGTACTTAGGCCAATGAAGAACGTAATAAGTCTCAGTTAACAGTTAATTGTCCATACGTGGCTTCTTTCTCTCGATAATTAACACACATCACCCATGCATCCTTCTAGGCAAAAATAATGGCTCGTATTCCTGGAAATGTTTATCGCAGTACTCGAGAACTGACCGCCGGTTGGGATCCAGCAGTGTCGTACTCTGCCCACCTTAGCCGTTTGTTGATTACTTGATTAAAACATACTACTGAAATGATCATTAAATATAGTATATCTGAAATTCCATGTGGTTGATTTGGAATTTCATTTTCTGATTGCCTCTCATGAATACCATGGCAGCAATGATAGAAAACAACATCTATTTATAATATTCTTGTTGGATTTGCAGCTCACAGTGGATATGCTGGCGGCGTTAGTGGGTACCGTGGAGGCTACGGCAGAATTCGCGGTGGCACTCCGGGCACCTATGGTGCTCCTTGATGACCCTTTTCATCATTATTGTAATATATGTACTTCTTTAATACTATTTTCAGTTCCACATTATATTAGGAAAAAATAAGGTGGTGATCGACAACTTTACTGTCATTAGAATATCTATGCGATATTTTGAAAAGAAACCGGCCATGTGTATGTTACAATGAAAGCGGTGTATAGTTTGTATGACTGAAAATGACCGAATTATATATGGGCTGTGTTTAGTTTCCCATCAAATCACCAAACTTTTCAAAATTCTCTGTCCAAACTTCACTATTCACCTATCACATCAAATCTCTCCTCGTGCATGGAACACTAAATGTGGGTAAATAAAAAACTAATTACATGGTTTTAATGTACATGACGAGACAGAATCTTTTGAGCCTAGTTAGGTCACGATTACGATAGGACAATGTTTACCACAAACAAACGAAAAGTGCTACAATACGATACAGTGTCGGATGTGATATTTTCATCAAACTTTTCCTTCACCTTTTTGAAACTAAACACACCCATGGTAACAACAAATAAAGAGAGTGCTGCTTTTGGTTACTTTGTGTATACTGCTTCTGTCACATTAGTATTTGTTTTGCAATTATTTCAAGATGAATGCTTTACACAGTGGATTAATTTTAAAAAAGGAGATATACATTGTACATTATAAAAATTAATATAGGGCGAGTGCTCCTATCCATATATGAATACCTACGAATCATGCCAGGTAGAATGATACAACCTTATTCCCGCCGTTCCACTATATGCCCATAGTAGTCGCTGTGTTTAGTTCCACGAAAAGTGTGGTCGAAAAATCACATCGAGTCAAATCGGACACTGTAGCACTTTTTGTTTGTTTGTGATAATTCTTGTTCTACCATGACCTAACTAGGCTTGAAAGATTTGTCTCGTCGTGTACATCAAAACTGTATGTAATTAGTTTTTTTATTTACCGACATTTAATGCTCCATGTATATATGATGAGAGAGATCTGATGTATGTGATGGGACTTTTTGTACAGTAGAATTTTGGGTGGGGTTTTTGGAACTAAACACAGCCAGTACCCATGAAAAGAAGTACTACTGTGAATAAAAAATCAATGTGAAATGACCATCCATACTCATCTCTTTTTTTACCCTTCCCTAGTTTGATTAAATTAAACAAGAAACGCTCAGTTACACAATTCATAGACATGTACGCATCGAGTAGTTGTGTAGTACGTCCTTTACAGCAAATTTCACCTCTTTTTTCAACTCTCAGAAAGTAGTAGACATGTACGTATCGAGTAGTTGTGTACGTTCTTTACAGCAAATTTCACCTCTTTTTTCAACTCTCAAGAAGTAGTAGTAATACATTTTTGTTCAGATTCCTCCTGCTATCAAAACCAACCGAAGGATAAAGGAGATTTCTTCTGAGATAGAAGGGACAAGTAAGACGCATCAGGATTCAAAAGACGAAAAACCTTGAGAACCGGCGAGGCGATTAGTGATGTCCTTCTCGGCCTGCAGCTTAATCTTCTCTGTTGAGATACAAGGCAATGGTCGTGACTCGAAAGCAGGCATCACCAACGAGGACGCGACACTAGTATAGAATTGATTTCCATGAAATTATCCTATGATTTCTAGTGGCTATCATTGTCAAGAATCAGTAGAGGATACAGGTTGTACAAGATAGCCTAGAAGCAGTTTGATGGAGTCATTTCTATTACCGATTTTCTTAAGCAACAGAATGAAAGTGGAATGTTCATGTTTAACCAACTCTCTAATCTGTAGCAGGCAAAAAGGGGACTAATAGCTAATTTGAATATTTTGTTTGCATAGGATCACTACCACGAAAAAGAAGATATAATGAGAGTGGCACCATTTCCGTGAGAGAAATTAACAGCCCCCATGAAGATGTTTATTTTTCATGAAGGTGAGAAATTAATGAACACTCACGAAACATATTTTTGCAAAGGTATTGTATGGACCGTCATGAAAACATTTATTTTCCTGTGGGTGACCCCAACACTCTCACAACATTGTATATTTTGTGGAGGTGTTCCATAAATTCTCATGAAAATAATTTAATTACTACATTCAATCATAAATGTTAGGATTTAAATGTGTTTGTCTATTAATTAGAACTAACTCGCATCTAAACTACATGTATTCTAAAACAGATATATAAATTACATAGAAATATATATATACGAGTACAATCATACATTTGTACCACGTGCGAATTTGGAAGAAGAAAAAAACATCTTCATACTTTCCACACTAATTCGTTGAGATACTTTATAGTTATTAAAAATTAATAATACCCAATTTTCTCAAAAAAAAGAAATTTATTCGATGCAAAAATGCATCCTTCTAATGAACCCAAAATAGTTTCGTCAATGAAATCAAATTGAGAAATGATTCACTCCATTTCGTACTCATTTTAAAGCATATATTTAAAGTCAACTCTCTTCTCGTGTGCTTAAAGAAGATTGTGATGATCTATATCTAACTCAATATTTTTTTGCACAGGCAATTAATATACCACTAGTAGAGAATCCGGCTTTAGTCTCGGTCCCCAACCTGTTTTAATTCCGAGCATGGGGACCGGGACAACGGTCCCCGGGCTACAGGTCTTTAGTCTCGGTCGGTAACATGGACCAGGACCTCAAACCTCATGCATAGCTTTCCCTACCATCTCACCCACAGAGCACTTGTGATACATAGGTGCATATTTTCCTTTTAAATTATCTAGTGGAGCACCTTTTACTCACATGATTATGATATGCCCTTGAAGGATCGAATCGGCGAACAGAGAGGGGGGAGTGAATGTGAGCCGATAAAAATTACTCTCAAAAGAGTGATCTCGGTCTATATCCCAAAATCACGTCCGACGGTGACCAACTCACTTCCTTGACAAATCCACGAAATCACTGAAGTACTTTTAGACCTAGGAACAAGTCTCAACTAGCAACACACAGCGGAACAATAATCAACCTAAAACACTAGCTGGAGGCAAAGGAAAGATAATCAGCAAGAAAGTCCGGAAACTCTGCACATAAGTCTGAAAACTCCGCACAAGTCCAAAAACTCCATAATAATGTACGGAAACTCCGCACTTTTTCAGAACAGCATGGAAAAAGATTTTCGAAAAACCAAAACTATATCAAACAAACTCAAAATCTTACGAAATTTGGCTAGTGACTACCTGATGACATGGTGAGTATATCCCAAAGAGATCTCTCCAAAAAAATCAAGGCATCACCACTAATTTCATGAATTTGACCAAGAACATTAGAGAAGGGAGAGAAGGCAAAATCTTCGAATTTACGCTCAATCCAAAAGAGACTCGTGGGAGACACAACTCAAAGATGCTCACAAAGATCCCAGCAACATAATCCCCAATAAATTCCATGGATTTTGCCTCGAATCACGAAGAATGAAAGTTCACCAAAAAGAGCTCCAAAAATCACAAAAACGAAAAACGAAGAGCACACGAGATTTGAAGAACTTCTTCCATTGATTCATGAGGACACCTTCTATACAAAAGTGCTAACCTCCACCTTTCATCCAACCCACTTGAAAGTGGAGGAAAATCGAAGTGGAGAAGTCCTCTCCTCTCTTCCTCACAACATGAAGCTCATGGCTAGCCTAGAAAACAAAGAGCAAATAAACTAGGGTTCCAAGAGATGGCTGCCAACTCCCACAAGGTGAGTACATATGGCCGCCAACTAAAGACTAAACTACCCCTACAACATAACTCTACGATACACGCCCTCAAGGGCAATCTTGAAAATTGTAGATATTTCTCCTCTAGCTGCGCACGCATCCATCTGGAGTTGCTTTCCTCCGATGCAACCTCTCCATGATCACGCCGTGTGCCCTCCACTTTGAAGCTTCCCGATGTGCAAACAGATACCGGTCGGACCGGTTTGGGTCAGACCGCTTTCCAGAAACCGGTCAGACCGCTTTCCCCCTGCCAGGTCTTTAGACTTGGTTTTGTGGCCCAAACCAAGAAACCCTCCTCCGCTGGTTTTGTGGCCAAACCAACAAACCCCGTGTACTTCGTCTAGCCTCCACGCCAAGCTTCGAGCACGCCAAGCCTTTCACCTCCGGCGCCCGAACGGTCTACTCGGTCTTGCCTTGTTCCTTGACTCGGCCGCGTCCAATGCACCGGCTCCAATCATCTTCTTCCATGTTGCCTTGCTTGTTCTTGCACCATGTGAACCGCACTTGATCCCATCGGCCACCGGGTCCCTCGAACCAAGCCTACTTGTCTCTCCACTCCTGGGAGGCCGCTCCGACTAAGATCTTTCGCACTTGTTCTTCACCTACACCAATGCAAACAAGCCGCATTCTACTTCTGCGATACTTAAGCCAAAGCGAACGTCAGTCCACACCACGTTGTCAATCACTGATCACTAGGAAGTGACCATCCACTCAGTCCCTCGGACACATATGCTCAGCCATGCACTACCTTTTTATTTACCCTACTACATTGCTACCATGTTATCCAGTTTTGAAATATGTTATGCCTGCATGTGTTGGGATGGATTCGATTGTTTACTCTTGGCATGAGTTAGGGGGCTTGGAGGAGATAGAGAAGGTTTGGCTTTTGGAGGAGGCGAATGCATAACACCACAATCTTTGATTGGGATGCCAGGGATCCTACACTCAGGCAGTTCCCACAGAGTACCTATGGCGGGTACAACCTTTGGTGACTTTATGTTTAGGAGTTAGGCGGAGTAATACCTGTGATGGGTGCCTATCATGAACTGTTGGGGTGGATACGTACATGATGTTGATACTCGCCTCGCCAGCATAAGTGACCAAGTGATTGGAATTATGTTCTCAGAGCTTTGATAAACGTGCTCAGCATCTACCAGATATGGGGAGGGCTCCAGCAAGCCTAGCTGGTGTGGTGCCAGGATTGTTACGAGATCAAGAATGATTACGTAAAGGGGACTCGTTGCTGTGGTTGCTCCCTAATATACCATAGCCCCCACTAGCCCTAGAGGGAGGGTTTCACACCCCTGAGCCCAGGGAAGCAAGATGGTACTATTACTGGTTTGGGTCTTGCATCTCGATATGGCAAATCACTATCTCGCAGCCTGGATGGGTCATAGAGTACAAACATGTGCAAAATGTAAACTATAGCTATAACCGAGTCCACGGAACCGGACGACCCCGTGTTCTAAGCCATTCACTAGTATGGGGCATTCTACCTTATCTATACGTTGTTGGGAATGAGACATAGGTCCAGCATTTGTTGTTGAGATAGGTGGGAGAGGGAACTCACGCTGTCAAATTTAGAGAGTGATGAAGTAGGTGGATTTTTTTCGAAAAGGAACTTCGGGCCTCTGCACTTGCATACAACCAAGTTTTTACATAATTCTCAGTTCATAAGCTAATCACAAATAATAAGGAAATAAAGTACGCAAACGATAGGAAGAAATCAGAAACAAAGTCTATTATTGTTTATCCATCCATTCTACGCTCAAGGATTGCTGTGAAGGAGGTGGCCGGAAGCACCAGAGAACTTTTGCTACCATTGTGTAGATGTCTTTCCTATTCTCGTTTAGCCCAGTGGGCTTGTGGTCGGATCGTACTATGTTATTTTAAGTCATGTTTTGGAGTCTATAAACGTTGTATAGTGATGCTACACTGGGATGAGTTATGTACGTCTACGCCATGCCGATTCGTCGATCTGCCGCCGTATCGCGTATCGCAAATTTTTCTGATACTCGATACGGCGGCGATACGACATCCATACTTATCCAATACCACTACTCTTGCTCTTCCCCCTACTTTTTTAGATTGATTTTTTTCTTTAATTAGATGGAAGCAACCGGTACCAACATTGCATGTCCAAGTGCTCAATGCTTACGACACCAATCCAACTATTTATGATTTATTTTATAAATTAAATTCTTTTATTTGAGACATGTTTTATTTATTAAATTTAAATCATAAAGTATCGACATAACAGATTAATTTTAAAATGACATGCCGTATCAGCGTATCCGTATCTAATACCAATACATGTATCTGAATCGGCATGGCATAGATGTACATAATAGCTGTATTTTCTGGGACTATATCGATGGTACAAGTAAGTACAGAAATCGATCAGATACGCATGAAATCAGATTCGGATAGCACCTTTTACCATACGTTATTTTGAATACGGATACAAATTCGGATATTTTCGGATATAAATATAAAACAGATGTCTCGGATTCTCATACATTCGAACATTTCATATTCTTTTGTAATAACAATTAACAAGTATTAATTTGTTTTATTCATGGGTTTAGAAAATAATATGATTATTAAACAAAAAACAAAAATTAAATATAGTATATGTAGACAAGAATCACTTGTTCACAATATTTTTGAATAAAACTAATAATTAAATAAATCATATAAAATAATTTATATTCATAAAATAAGTAAAATAAAGTATTAGAGTGTAATTTATATAGATAATATATTAGTTTAAAACTAAATCAAAATGATATGCTTATAGTATGGTGTGAATATGTGTTTATTCTATACGGATATGGATAATATTGGATATATCATCCATATCCACATTTATTTTAAATACAGATATGAATTTTGGATATATCCAATTTACTTACTACTCCACATTAAAATCGAATACGGATATAAGTACTCATATTTACGTTTTATCGGATACAGATCCGGATAATTCGAATAACCATTTTATGGTTTCCATCTTAGATACAAGAAGTCAGATCCTCGTGTCGAGAATCTAGTTGGTTTCTGATTTGACTTACTTTTGAAAACACTTCTATAATTTATTTTTTCTAACGTGTCTTTTGATGATCAATATTATAATGCTAAAAAGAGCATCTAATTAATAATAACAGGACCTTCATACATGAATGGCATCGTGAGACGTGTAATAACCGCATGAATGTATTACTGACTTAGTGTATCCATACTCAACAATGCATTTGAATGCAAGAATTTTTTTAGAACATAATAATGCAATCAGGATGATTATTAAGGGCATGGCTAGTAAGAGCAACTCCAACATACCCTCTAAACAAGCTCCCAAGCTAAATTTAGAGGGCCAAATAAAAAAGTTGGACTCCAGCAAGGCCTGACCCCGTATTGTAGGGAGGCCTCCAAATTTATCCCACCACCCTCCATTCCTGAAGGGTCTCTAGGGAGGCCTCTATACTTAGGGGCTATTGTTGGAGTTGACATAAGTTTCAAGACCTTAAAAAATAGAGAAAACCTCTATTTAATATTTGGAGGGTATGATTTAAGGGCTATTGCTGGAGTTGAGCCAGCCGGCAGCCGGCTGCCGGCTGTAACCCAAGTTACCGTTTCATTTTTTTATTCACTGTCTCGTGCATTATTTAATACTTGTTCGACTTTTGGAAGGTGGAGCGCAGAAGCGATGCTGGTGGGCTCCAAAACAGTGTTTTCGCCTGCACTTAGTCCGTCTCATCTCTCTCTTCTTTTTTTATTATAAAACAAAATTTTATTTCATCAAGCAAATAAAAATAAAAAAGCATTCAACTACTTACTTATTACAAAGTTTAATTATGAGAAAGAATAATTCTTCCCATAACACGTCAGATCTTGCCGACCCAACTGATGTTATAATACTTGTTCTAATCTACATGTTTCAATTCATGGATGATTAGTGTCACTTTGGCAAGGCCATTTCAGGTATTTCCTATTGAATCGTGTAAGCTAGCTTCGGAAAATAGCAAAGACTGTCAGACACACAAGAAATCCCAAAGCCATTCCACTCCAAAAGCTTCCATCAAACGTCTCATCTCAATCCTCGGGTGCTAGATTCTATCTCTCACTCTCACTCCACCTTCTCTATCTGGCCACACTCCCGAGCACCTCAGCTTGCTCTCCTCGGATAGCAACTAACGATGGCGAGCCTCCACCATTACGCCGCCGCACTGGTGCTGCTCGCCATCAGCACAAGCCTCCTGCTGCTTCTCGCGGCGTCGCAGGCATTGCCCGACCCAGCGTCGCTCGAGCCGTCGCTGCTCTTCCCGTCCGCCGGCGCCGCCCCGTCGACGCAGCAGCCCCAGTCAGCCGCCGGCGGGACCTCCACAATCCCGGCCTTCCCGGAGCAGTCGGAGGCCGCCGCCTCCACCTCCGTCTGCCAGCTCACCCCGTCCCCTCCGCTCCTCCCTGCCGTCCTGGCGTCCTGCAACGCCAACGCCAACGCCGGCGGCGTGCTCCCGCCGCGGCTGCGCTGCTGCCCGGCGCTCGCCGTTTGGCTGTACGCCGCCTACGCGCCCACCGCGCTGTCGGGCCGCGGCGCGGGGGAGCCGACGTCGGTGGCGTCGTCGGCGGAGGCCGCCGCACTCGTCGACATGCCGGTGCTCCCGGACGACGCCGAGGAGTGCGCGGGCGCGGCGGACCGCGCTCTGCGGGCGGCCGGGGCGACGCTCCCGCGGCCGCAATTGGGCGGGGGCGCCAGCGCCGCCGGCAACGGGACGGCGTCGTGCGACGTGGCGTTCTGCTACTGCGGTGTGAGGCTGCGGCGGCCGGTGTGCGCGGCGCCGGAGGGCAGGTTGGCGAGGAGGCTGGAGAGGGACTGCGCGCTGCCGGGGATCGCCGGATGATTAAGGTGTGAATATGTGTTTATTCTATACGGATATGGATAATATTGGATATATCATCCATATCCACATTTATTTTAAATACAGATATGAATTTTGGATATATCCAATTTACTTACTACTCCACATTAAAATCGAATACGGATATAAGTACTCATATTTACGTTTTATCGGATACAGATCCGGATAATTCGAATAACCATTTTATGGTTTCCATCTTAGATACAAGAAGTCAGATCCTCGTGTCGAGAATCTAGTTGGTTTCTGATTTGACTTACTTTTGAAAACACTTCTATAATTTATTTTTTCTAACGTGTCTTTTGATGATCAATATTATAATGCTAAAAAGAGCATCTAATTAATAATAACAGGACCTTCATACATGAATGGCATCGTGAGACGTGTAATAACCGCATGAATGTATTACTGACTTAGTGTATCCATACTCAACAATGCATTTGAATGCAAGAATTTTTTTAGAACATAATAATGCAATCAGGATGATTATTAAGGGCATGGCTAGTAAGAGCAACTCCAACATACCCTCTAAACAAGCTCCCAAGCTAAATTT
>OAMR01000282.1:596722-619235 GCA_900205405.1 Echinochloa crus-galli | reverse complement strand
GCAAACAAGTGTATGTGATCCCATGCAACCAATAGTCAAGTCAAGACATCAAGCAAAAGGCCAAAAATTGATGATGGCCACAAGAAGAAAGTCAGACGAGGTTCAAGAGGGGTCCGAAGCCGTATTTGCTACACGTGCCGGACCAAGGGGCATTTGGGTAAGGATTGTCCAAATGGTAATGTTCCCAAATCCAACCTCGTCCATTATGACTTTACTAAGCATAGGAAGGACAAAGTGAGCACCTATGCTACTAGAGTGATTGACACACCTCGAACTAGCATAAGGGCCATTTGGGTTCCTAAGCATCTTGTGACTAACCTTATTGGACCCAACATGAGTTGGATACCAAAGAGTGCTTGATGAGTTAGCAGGGACGACGAGATGCATTGGAAGCTTGGCTAGGGAGTAATCACTCATGTACAAGTGTCTAGCCAAGATAAGTTGCTTCCGCTCTATAACTCTTACCCAATGACATCTCGATGAAAATTGTGCTTAACTTGACTAAGTTTCAGTCACTCACGCCTTTGGTAGGATCAAGTGTTTCAAGTGCTTGAACTCATGTGACACTTGATAGTGACTAAAACTATATTCATGAATTTGCTTGATATATGCCATGTGGTGCTTTTAACAGCTCTATTTTGGAGCAAAGTCTTGTCATGGGCAGGAAAAACATTACAATGAAGATTGGATGTCAACTCGACAAGACACAAGCGAAACCACTCAAGTGGCAAAAGTCTGGCAAAACCGGTCTGACCGGTTTGCCAAACCGGTCTGACCGGTTTGGCCCAGAACAGTGCCACTTGAGTGGATGAATGAGAAATGGAGATGCAAATGAAATATTCATTGGAGTTCTCATTTTGGCATGTATCTATAAACTTATGCCTATATGGTAGTAAGTTTTCTTGGCACATTTCAATACAAAGCAATTTATTGTGTGCCGTGACCAAATATTGAAATAATCCATCCATGTCTCATAAGACAAAGTGCATGTCACATGCCTTCCATGCATGATGCACATATTCAGGGGGAGATTACTTCAATATTTGTGTCCTTGAGACTAACATTTCTTTTAGTGAACTTGTAGTCTCAATGGTGAGAGATAAATTCTCTCATTTGGAGTAGTCAATTCTATTTGCGATCCAAAGTGAATTGGCATATATCATGAAAAAGGGATATGAATGAAATTTGATTATATTGCACAACACGCTTAGCTAGAGGCAAAGGTATGCTTTCTTTAACTAGTATTTACCTTGTGCATCTAGGCCCTATTATGCTAGTGTGTGCATGTGCATGCATTTATATTGTGTGTCTTTCTTGCGTACCTATTTAGATATTTGTTTGGTGAACCTACTAGAAATCATCTACAGAAGAAGCTTACCAAGTTTGGTTTGTGCTAGAACTCGTAGAGGGGTTGTATTTACTTTGTTGTGGTTCTCAGTCAGAAACCGGTCTGACCGGTTTCCCAAACCGGTCTGACCGGTTTCCCAAACCGGTCTGACCGGTTTCCCAAACCGGTCTGACCGGTTTCCCAAACCGGTCTGACCGGTTTCCCAAACCGGTCTGACCGGTTTCCCAAACCGGTCTGACCGGTTTCCCAAACCGGTCTGACCGGTTTCCCAAACCGGTCTGACCGGTTTCCCAAACCGGTCTGACCGGTTTCCCAAACCGGTCTGACCGGTTTCCCAAACCGGTCTGACCGGTTTCCCAAACCGGTCTGACCGGTTTCCCAAACCGGTCTGACCGGTTTCCCAAACCGGTCTGACCGGTTTCCCAAACCGGTCTGACCGGTTTCCCAAACCGGTCTGACCGGTTTCCCAAACCGGTCTGACCGGTTTCCCAAACCGGTCTGACCGGTTTCCCAAACCGGTCTGACCGGTTTCCCAAACCGGTCTGACCGGTTTCCCAAACCGGTCTGACCGGTTTCCCAAACCGGTCTGACCGGTTTCCCAAACCGGTCTGACCGGTTTCCCAAACCGGTCTGACCGGTTTCCCAAACCGGTCTGACCGGTTTCCCAAACCGGTCTGACCGGTTTCCCAAACCGGTCTGACCGGTTTCCCAAACCGGTCTGACCGGTTTCCCAAACCGGTCTGACCGGTTTCCCAAACCGGTCTGACCGGTTTCCCAAACCGGTCTGACCGGTTTCCCAAACCGGTCTGACCGGTTTCCCAAACCGGTCTGACCGGTTTCCCAAACCGGTCTGACCGGTTTCCCAAACCGGTCTGACCGGTTTCCCAAACCGGTCTGACCGGTTTCCCAAACCGGTCTGACCGGTTTCCCAAACCGGTCTGACCGGTTTCCCAAACCGGTCTGACCGGTTTCCCAAACCGGTCTGACCGGTTTCCCAAACCGGTCTGACCGGTTTCCCAAACCGGTCTGACCGGTTTCCCAAACCGGTCTGACCGGTTTCCCAAACCGGTCTGACCGGTTTCCCAAACCGGTCTGACCGGTTTCCCAAACCGGTCTGACCGGTTTCCCAAACCGGTCTGACCGGTTTCCCAAACCGGTCTGACCGGTTTCCCAAACCGGTCTGACCGGTTTCCCAAACCGGTCTGACCGGTTTCCCAAACCGGTCTGACCGGTTTCCCAAACCGGTCTGACCGGTTTCCCAAACCGGTCTGACCGGTTTCCCAAACCGGTCTGACCGGTTTCCCAAACCGGTCTGACCGGTTTCCCAAACCGGTCTGACCGGTTTCCCAAACCGGTCTGACCGGTTTCCCAAACCGGTCTGACCGGTTTCCCAAACCGGTCTGACCGGTTTCCCAAACCGGTCTGACCGGTTTCCCAAACCGGTCTGACCGGTTTCCCAAACCGGTCTGACCGGTTTCCCAAACCGGTCTGACCGGTTTCCCAAACCGGTCTGACCGGTTTCCCAAACCGGTCTGACCGGTTTCCCAAACCGGTCTGACCGGTTTCCCAAACCGGTCTGACCGGTTTCCCAAACCGGTCTGACCGGTTTCCCAAACCGGTCTGACCGGTTTCCCAAACCGGTCTGACCGGTTTCCCAAACCGGTCTGACCGGTTTCCCAAACCGGTCTGACCGGTTTCCCAAACCGGTCTGACCGGTTTCCCAAACCGGTCTGACCGGTTTCCCAAACCGGTCTGACCGGTTTCCCAAACCGGTCTGACCGGTTTCCCAAACCGGTCTGACCGGTTTCCCAAACCGGTCTGACCGGTTTCCCAAACCGGTCTGACCGGTTTCCCAAACCGGTCTGACCGGTTTCCCAAACCGGTCTGACCGGTTTCCCAAACCGGTCTGACCGGTTTCCCAAACCGGTCTGACCGGTTTCCCAAACCGGTCTGACCGGTTTCCCAAACCGGTCTGACCGGTTTCCCAAACCGGTCTGACCGGTTTCCCAAACCGGTCTGACCGGTTTCCCAAACCGGTCTGACCGGTTTCCCAAACCGGTCTGACCGGTTTCCCAAACCGGTCTGACCGGTTTCCCAAACCGGTCTGACCGGTTTCCCAAACCGGTCTGACCGGTTTCCCAAACCGGTCTGACCGGTTTCCCAAACCGGTCTGACCGGTTTCCCAAACCGGTCTGACCGGTTTCCCAAACCGGTCTGACCGGTTTCCCAAACCGGTCTGACCGGTTTCCCAAACCGGTCTGACCGGTTTCCCAAACCGGTCTGACCGGTTTCCCAAACCGGTCTGACCGGTTTCCCAAACCGGTCTGACCGGTTTCCCAAACCGGTCTGACCGGTTTCCCAAACCGGTCTGACCGGTTTCCCAAACCGGTCTGACCGGTTTCCCAAACCGGTCTGACCGGTTTCCCAAACCGGTCTGACCGGTTTCCCAAACCGGTCTGACCGGTTTCCCAAACCGGTCTGACCGGTTTCCCAAACCGGTCTGACCGGTTTCCCAAACCGGTCTGACCGGTTTCCCAAACCGGTCTGACCGGTTTCCCAAACCGGTCTGACCGGTTTCCCAAACCGGTCTGACCGGTTTCCCAAACCGGTCTGACCGGTTTCCCAAACCGGTCTGACCGGTTTCCCAAACCGGTCTGACCGGTTTCCCAAACCGGTCTGACCGGTTTCCCAAACCGGTCTGACCGGTTTCCCAAACCGGTCTGACCGGTTTCCCAAACCGGTCTGACCGGTTTCCCAAACCGGTCTGACCGGTTTCCCAAACCGGTCTGACCGGTTTCCCAAACCGGTCTGACCGGTTTCCCAAACCGGTCTGACCGGTTTCCCAAACCGGTCTGACCGGTTTCCCAAACCGGTCTGACCGGTTTCCCAAACCGGTCTGACCGGTTTCCCAAACCGGTCTGACCGGTTTCCCAAACCGGTCTGACCGGTTTCCCAAACCGGTCTGACCGGTTTCCCAAACCGGTCTGACCGGTTTCCCAAACCGGTCTGACCGGTTTCCCAAACCGGTCTGACCGGTTTCCCAAACCGGTCTGACCGGTTTCCCAAACCGGTCTGACCGGTTTCCCAAACCGGTCTGACCGGTTTCCCAAACCGGTCTGACCGGTTTCCCAAACCGGTCTGACCGGTTTCCCAAACCGGTCTGACCGGTTTCCCAAACCGGTCTGACCGGTTTCCCAAACCGGTCTGACCGGTTTCCCAAACCGGTCTGACCGGTTTCCCAAACCGGTCTGACCGGTTTCCCAAACCGGTCTGACCGGTTTCCCAAACCGGTCTGACCGGTTTCCCAAACCGGTCTGACCGGTTTCCCAAACCGGTCTGACCGGTTTCCCAAACCGGTCTGACCGGTTTCCCAAACCGGTCTGACCGGTTTCCCAAACCGGTCTGACCGGTTTCCCAAACCGGTCTGACCGGTTTCCCAAACCGGTCTGACCGGTTTCCCAAACCGGTCTGACCGGTTTCCCAAACCGGTCTGACCGGTTTCCCAAACCGGTCTGACCGGTTTCCCAAACCGGTCTGACCGGTTTCCCAAACCGGTCTGACCGGTTTCCCAAACCGGTCTGACCGGTTTCCCAAACCGGTCTGACCGGTTTCCCAAACCGGTCTGACCGGTTTCCCAAACCGGTCTGACCGGTTTCCCAAACCGGTCTGACCGGTTTCCCAAACCGGTCTGACCGGTTTCCCAAACCGGTCTGACCGGTTTCCCAAACCGGTCTGACCGGTTTCCCAAACCGGTCTGACCGGTTTCCCAAACCGGTCTGACCGGTTTCCCAAACCGGTCTGACCGGTTTCCCAAACCGGTCTGACCGGTTTCCCAAACCGGTCTGACCGGTTTCCCAAACCGGTCTGACCGGTTTCCCAAACCGGTCTGACCGGTTTCCCAAACCGGTCTGACCGGTTTCCCAAACCGGTCTGACCGGTTTCCCAAACCGGTCTGACCGGTTTCCCAAACCGGTCTGACCGGTTTCCCAAACCGGTCTGACCGGTTTCCCAAACCGGTCTGACCGGTTTCCCAAACCGGTCTGACCGGTTTCCCAAACCGGTCTGACCGGTTTCCCAAACCGGTCTGACCGGTTTCCCAAACCGGTCTGACCGGTTTCCCAAACCGGTCTGACCGGTTTCCCAAACCGGTCTGACCGGTTTCCCAAACCGGTCTGACCGGTTTCCCAAACCGGTCTGACCGGTTTCCCAAACCGGTCTGACCGGTTTCCCAAACCGGTCTGACCGGTTTCCCAAACCGGTCTGACCGGTTTCCCAAACCGGTCTGACCGGTTTCCCAAACCGGTCTGACCGGTTTCCCAAACCGGTCTGACCGGTTTCCCAAACCGGTCTGACCGGTTTCCCAAACCGGTCTGACCGGTTTCCCAAACCGGTCTGACCGGTTTCCCAAACCGGTCTGACCGGTTTCCCAAACCGGTCTGACCGGTTTCCCAAACCGGTCTGACCGGTTTCCCAAACCGGTCTGACCGGTTTCCCAAACCGGTCTGACCGGTTTCCCAAACCGGTCTGACCGGTTTCCCAAACCGGTCTGACCGGTTTCCCAAACCGGTCTGACCGGTTTCCCAAACCGGTCTGACCGGTTTCCCAAACCGGTCTGACCGGTTTCCCAAACCGGTCTGACCGGTTTCCCAAACCGGTCTGACCGGTTTCCCAAACCGGTCTGACCGGTTTCCCAAACCGGTCTGACCGGTTTCCCAAACCGGTCTGACCGGTTTCCCAAACCGGTCTGACCGGTTTCCCAAACCGGTCTGACCGGTTTCCCAAACCGGTCTGACCGGTTTCCCAAACCGGTCTGACCGGTTTCCCAAACCGGTCTGACCGGTTTCCCAAACCGGTCTGACCGGTTTCCCAAACCGGTCTGACCGGTTTCCCAAACCGGTCTGACCGGTTTCCCAAACCGGTCTGACCGGTTTCCCAAACCGGTCTGACCGGTTTCCCAAACCGGTCTGACCGGTTTCCCAAACCGGTCTGACCGGTTTCCCAAACCGGTCTGACCGGTTTCCCAAACCGGTCTGACCGGTTTCCCAAACCGGTCTGACCGGTTTCCCAAACCGGTCTGACCGGTTTCCCAAACCGGTCTGACCGGTTTCCCAAACCGGTCTGACCGGTTTCCCAAACCGGTCTGACCGGTTTCCCAAACCGGTCTGACCGGTTTCCCAAACCGGTCTGACCGGTTTCCCAAACCGGTCTGACCGGTTTCCCAAACCGGTCTGACCGGTTTCCCAAACCGGTCTGACCGGTTTCCCAAACCGGTCTGACCGGTTTCCCAAACCGGTCTGACCGGTTTCCCAAACCGGTCTGACCGGTTTCCCAAACCGGTCTGACCGGTTTCCCAAACCGGTCTGACCGGTTTCCCAAACCGGTCTGACCGGTTTCCCAAACCGGTCTGACCGGTTTCCCAAACCGGTCTGACCGGTTTCCCAAACCGGTCTGACCGGTTTCCCAAACCGGTCTGACCGGTTTCCCAAACCGGTCTGACCGGTTTCCCAAACCGGTCTGACCGGTTTCCCAAACCGGTCTGACCGGTTTCCCAAACCGGTCTGACCGGTTTCCCAAACCGGTCTGACCGGTTTCCCAAACCGGTCTGACCGGTTTCCCAAACCGGTCTGACCGGTTTCCCAAACCGGTCTGACCGGTTTCCCAAACCGGTCTGACCGGTTTCCCAAACCGGTCTGACCGGTTTCCCAAACCGGTCTGACCGGTTTCCCAAACCGGTCTGACCGGTTTCCCAAACCGGTCTGACCGGTTTCCCAAACCGGTCTGACCGGTTTCCCAAACCGGTCTGACCGGTTTCCCAAACCGGTCTGACCGGTTTCCCAAACCGGTCTGACCGGTTTCCCAAACCGGTCTGACCGGTTTCCCAAACCGGTCTGACCGGTTTCCCAAACCGGTCTGACCGGTTTCCCAAACCGGTCTGACCGGTTTCCCAAACCGGTCTGACCGGTTTCCCAAACCGGTCTGACCGGTTTCCCAAACCGGTCTGACCGGTTTCCCAAACCGGTCTGACCGGTTTCCCAAACCGGTCTGACCGGTTTCCCAAACCGGTCTGACCGGTTTCCCAAACCGGTCTGACCGGTTTCCCAAACCGGTCTGACCGGTTTCCCAAACCGGTCTGACCGGTTTCCCAAACCGGTCTGACCGGTTTCCCAAACCGGTCTGACCGGTTTCCCAAACCGGTCTGACCGGTTTCCCAAACCGGTCTGACCGGTTTCCCAAACCGGTCTGACCGGTTTCCCAAACCGGTCTGACCGGTTTCCCAAACCGGTCTGACCGGTTTCCCAAACCGGTCTGACCGGTTTCCCAAACCGGTCTGACCGGTTTCCCAAACCGGTCTGACCGGTTTCCCAAACCGGTCTGACCGGTTTCCCAAACCGGTCTGACCGGTTTCCCAAACCGGTCTGACCGGTTTCCCAAACCGGTCTGACCGGTTTCCCAAACCGGTCTGACCGGTTTCCCAAACCGGTCTGACCGGTTTCCCAAACCGGTCTGACCGGTTTCCCAAACCGGTCTGACCGGTTTCCCAAACCGGTCTGACCGGTTTCCCAAACCGGTCTGACCGGTTTCCCAAACCGGTCTGACCGGTTTCCCAAACCGGTCTGACCGGTTTCCCAAACCGGTCTGACCGGTTTCCCAAACCGGTCTGACCGGTTTCCCAAACCGGTCTGACCGGTTTCCCAAACCGGTCTGACCGGTTTCCCAAACCGGTCTGACCGGTTTCCCAAACCGGTCTGACCGGTTTCCCAAACCGGTCTGACCGGTTTCCCAAACCGGTCTGACCGGTTTCCCAAACCGGTCTGACCGGTTTCCCAAACCGGTCTGACCGGTTTCCCAAACCGGTCTGACCGGTTTCCCAAACCGGTCTGACCGGTTTCCCAAACCGGTCTGACCGGTTTCCCAAACCGGTCTGACCGGTTTCCCAAACCGGTCTGACCGGTTTCCCAAACCGGTCTGACCGGTTTCCCAAACCGGTCTGACCGGTTTCCCAAACCGGTCTGACCGGTTTCCCAAACCGGTCTGACCGGTTTCCCAAACCGGTCTGACCGGTTTCCCAAACCGGTCTGACCGGTTTCCCAAACCGGTCTGACCGGTTTCCCAAACCGGTCTGACCGGTTTCCCAAACCGGTCTGACCGGTTTCCCAAACCGGTCTGACCGGTTTCCCAAACCGGTCTGACCGGTTTCCCAAACCGGTCTGACCGGTTTCCCAAACCGGTCTGACCGGTTTCCCAAACCGGTCTGACCGGTTTCCCAAACCGGTCTGACCGGTTTCCCAAACCGGTCTGACCGGTTTCCCAAACCGGTCTGACCGGTTTCCCAAACCGGTCTGACCGGTTTCCCAAACCGGTCTGACCGGTTTCCCAAACCGGTCTGACCGGTTTCCCAAACCGGTCTGACCGGTTTCCCAAACCGGTCTGACCGGTTTCCCAAACCGGTCTGACCGGTTTCCCAAACCGGTCTGACCGGTTTCCCAAACCGGTCTGACCGGTTTCCCAAACCGGTCTGACCGGTTTCCCAAACCGGTCTGACCGGTTTCCCAAACCGGTCTGACCGGTTTCCCAAACCGGTCTGACCGGTTTCCCAAACCGGTCTGACCGGTTTCCCAAACCGGTCTGACCGGTTTCCCAAACCGGTCTGACCGGTTTCCCAAACCGGTCTGACCGGTTTCCCAAACCGGTCTGACCGGTTTCCCAAACCGGTCTGACCGGTTTCCCAAACCGGTCTGACCGGTTTCCCAAACCGGTCTGACCGGTTTCCCAAACCGGTCTGACCGGTTTCCCAAACCGGTCTGACCGGTTTCCCAAACCGGTCTGACCGGTTTCCCAAACCGGTCTGACCGGTTTCCCAAACCGGTCTGACCGGTTTCCCAAACCGGTCTGACCGGTTTCCCAAACCGGTCTGACCGGTTTCCCAAACCGGTCTGACCGGTTTCCCAAACCGGTCTGACCGGTTTCCCAAACCGGTCTGACCGGTTTCCCAAACCGGTCTGACCGGTTTCCCAAACCGGTCTGACCGGTTTCCCAAACCGGTCTGACCGGTTTCCCAAACCGGTCTGACCGGTTTCCCAAACCGGTCTGACCGGTTTCCCAAACCGGTCTGACCGGTTTCCCAAACCGGTCTGACCGGTTTCCCAAACCGGTCTGACCGGTTTCCCAAACCGGTCTGACCGGTTTCCCAAACCGGTCTGACCGGTTTCCCAAACCGGTCTGACCGGTTTCCCAAACCGGTCTGACCGGTTTCCCAAACCGGTCTGACCGGTTTCCCAAACCGGTCTGACCGGTTTCCCAAACCGGTCTGACCGGTTTCCCAAACCGGTCTGACCGGTTTCCCAAACCGGTCTGACCGGTTTCCCAAACCGGTCTGACCGGTTTCCCAAACCGGTCTGACCGGTTTCCCAAACCGGTCTGACCGGTTTCCCAAACCGGTCTGACCGGTTTCCCAAACCGGTCTGACCGGTTTCCCAAACCGGTCTGACCGGTTTCCCAAACCGGTCTGACCGGTTTCCCAAACCGGTCTGACCGGTTTCCCAAACCGGTCTGACCGGTTTCCCAAACCGGTCTGACCGGTTTCCCAAACCGGTCTGACCGGTTTCCCAAACCGGTCTGACCGGTTTCCCAAACCGGTCTGACCGGTTTCCCAAACCGGTCTGACCGGTTTCCCAAACCGGTCTGACCGGTTTCCCAAACCGGTCTGACCGGTTTCCCAAACCGGTCTGACCGGTTTCCCAAACCGGTCTGACCGGTTTCCCAAACCGGTCTGACCGGTTTCCCAAACCGGTCTGACCGGTTTCCCAAACCGGTCTGACCGGTTTCCCAAACCGGTCTGACCGGTTTCCCAAACCGGTCTGACCGGTTTCCCAAACCGGTCTGACCGGTTTCCCAAACCGGTCTGACCGGTTTCCCAAACCGGTCTGACCGGTTTCCCAAACCGGTCTGACCGGTTTCCCAAACCGGTCTGACCGGTTTCCCAAACCGGTCTGACCGGTTTCCCAAACCGGTCTGACCGGTTTCCCAAACCGGTCTGACCGGTTTCCCAAACCGGTCTGACCGGTTTCCCAAACCGGTCTGACCGGTTTCCCAAACCGGTCTGACCGGTTTCCCAAACCGGTCTGACCGGTTTCCCAAACCGGTCTGACCGGTTTCCCAAACCGGTCTGACCGGTTTCCCAAACCGGTCTGACCGGTTTCCCAAACCGGTCTGACCGGTTTCCCAAACCGGTCTGACCGGTTTCCCAAACCGGTCTGACCGGTTTCCCAAACCGGTCTGACCGGTTTCCCAAACCGGTCTGACCGGTTTCCCAAACCGGTCTGACCGGTTTCCCAAACCGGTCTGACCGGTTTCCCAAACCGGTCTGACCGGTTTCCCAAACCGGTCTGACCGGTTTCCCAAACCGGTCTGACCGGTTTCCCAAACCGGTCTGACCGGTTTCCCAAACCGGTCTGACCGGTTTCCCAAACCGGTCTGACCGGTTTCCCAAACCGGTCTGACCGGTTTCCCAAACCGGTCTGACCGGTTTCCCAAACCGGTCTGACCGGTTTCCCAAACCGGTCTGACCGGTTTCCCAAACCGGTCTGACCGGTTTCCCAAACCGGTCTGACCGGTTTCCCAAACCGGTCTGACCGGTTTCCCAAACCGGTCTGACCGGTTTCCCAAACCGGTCTGACCGGTTTCCCAAACCGGTCTGACCGGTTTCCCAAACCGGTCTGACCGGTTTCCCAAACCGGTCTGACCGGTTTCCCAAACCGGTCTGACCGGTTTCCCAAACCGGTCTGACCGGTTTCCCAAACCGGTCTGACCGGTTTCCCAAACCGGTCTGACCGGTTTCCCAAACCGGTCTGACCGGTTTCCCAAACCGGTCTGACCGGTTTCCCAAACCGGTCTGACCGGTTTCCCAAACCGGTCTGACCGGTTTCCCAAACCGGTCTGACCGGTTTCCCAAACCGGTCTGACCGGTTTCCCAAACCGGTCTGACCGGTTTCCCAAACCGGTCTGACCGGTTTCCCAAACCGGTCTGACCGGTTTCCCAAACCGGTCTGACCGGTTTCCCAAACCGGTCTGACCGGTTTCCCAAACCGGTCTGACCGGTTTCCCAAACCGGTCTGACCGGTTTCCCAAACCGGTCTGACCGGTTTCCCAAACCGGTCTGACCGGTTTCCCAAACCGGTCTGACCGGTTTCCCAAACCGGTCTGACCGGTTTCCCAAACCGGTCTGACCGGTTTCCCAAACCGGTCTGACCGGTTTCCCAAACCGGTCTGACCGGTTTCCCAAACCGGTCTGACCGGTTTCCCAAACCGGTCTGACCGGTTTCCCAAACCGGTCTGACCGGTTTCCCAAACCGGTCTGACCGGTTTCCCAAACCGGTCTGACCGGTTTCCCAAACCGGTCTGACCGGTTTCCCAAACCGGTCTGACCGGTTTCCCAAACCGGTCTGACCGGTTTCCCAAACCGGTCTGACCGGTTTCCCAAACCGGTCTGACCGGTTTCCCAAACCGGTCTGACCGGTTTCCCAAACCGGTCTGACCGGTTTCCCAAACCGGTCTGACCGGTTTCCCAAACCGGTCTGACCGGTTTCCCAAACCGGTCTGACCGGTTTCCCAAACCGGTCTGACCGGTTTCCCAAACCGGTCTGACCGGTTTCCCAAACCGGTCTGACCGGTTTCCCAAACCGGTCTGACCGGTTTCCCAAACCGGTCTGACCGGTTTCCCAAACCGGTCTGACCGGTTTCCCAAACCGGTCTGACCGGTTTCCCAAACCGGTCTGACCGGTTTCCCAAACCGGTCTGACCGGTTTCCCAAACCGGTCTGACCGGTTTCCCAAACCGGTCTGACCGGTTTCCCAAACCGGTCTGACCGGTTTCCCAAACCGGTCTGACCGGTTTCCCAAACCGGTCTGACCGGTTTCCCAAACCGGTCTGACCGGTTTCCCAAACCGGTCTGACCGGTTTCCCAAACCGGTCTGACCGGTTTCCCAAACCGGTCTGACCGGTTTCCCAAACCGGTCTGACCGGTTTCCCAAACCGGTCTGACCGGTTTCCCAAACCGGTCTGACCGGTTTCCCAAACCGGTCTGACCGGTTTCCCAAACCGGTCTGACCGGTTTCCCAAACCGGTCTGACCGGTTTCCCAAACCGGTCTGACCGGTTTCCCAAACCGGTCTGACCGGTTTCCCAAACCGGTCTGACCGGTTTCCCAAACCGGTCTGACCGGTTTCCCAAACCGGTCTGACCGGTTTCCCAAACCGGTCTGACCGGTTTCCCAAACCGGTCTGACCGGTTTCCCAAACCGGTCTGACCGGTTTCCCAAACCGGTCTGACCGGTTTCCCAAACCGGTCTGACCGGTTTCCCAAACCGGTCTGACCGGTTTCCCAAACCGGTCTGACCGGTTTCCCAAACCGGTCTGACCGGTTTCCCAAACCGGTCTGACCGGTTTCCCAAACCGGTCTGACCGGTTTCCCAAACCGGTCTGACCGGTTTCCCAAACCGGTCTGACCGGTTTCCCAAACCGGTCTGACCGGTTTCCCAAACCGGTCTGACCGGTTTCCCAAACCGGTCTGACCGGTTTCCCAAACCGGTCTGACCGGTTTCCCAAACCGGTCTGACCGGTTTCCCAAACCGGTCTGACCGGTTTCCCAAACCGGTCTGACCGGTTTCCCAAACCGGTCTGACCGGTTTCCCAAACCGGTCTGACCGGTTTCCCAAACCGGTCTGACCGGTTTCCCAAACCGGTCTGACCGGTTTCCCAAACCGGTCTGACCGGTTTCCCAAACCGGTCTGACCGGTTTCCCAAACCTTACTTAGAGCGACACTTGCTCCTAGGGGTGGCAACACATCTGATATATCATTGTTTGCCAAGAACTTGCTTGCTAGGATGAGACCTGGAGAGGACAAGTTCTGTGTGGGTGATTACATTTGGGAGGAGATCAAGCACATTTCTGAAAATCCTCAGAAGCTTTGTGGTTATGCACCTTATCTCATGAGGGTTATAGAGAAGGTCACGAACATTACTTTTCAATGTGATGTATCTCATGGGAGACTTCGTGTACCATCAATCCATCTCTTTCCCATCTCTCTTACGAACAGACCCACCAGAAGACACAGGAGCAGCAGAGCAGCAGCAGCAGCAGCATGGGGAGCAGCCACCGCAGCATTTTGACACCACTCAGCTGCAGCCTGACCAAACCGGTCTGACCGGTTTGGCAAACCGGTCCAACCGGTTTGGGTCTGGCAGCAGTGCACAGCCAGGGCAGCGGACATCTCCCATTAGAAGGTTCATCTCCATGTTCACAGGGATTTGCAAAGGTCAGAGGGATGTCCGAGTGGATCTTACGCAGCAGAGGATTGATAGCAAGAAGACTCGTGATGAGTTCAAAAAGATGCGTGCCATGTTGAGTCCGGACAACCCTCCATCTCCCATCTCTCCTCCACTTGAGCTACCTGAGATACCCCCACTTAGAGACATCATGACCGATCACATGAATGCGGGATACTTTGAGGAGTATGGTGACATCTTTGGATACGGACCCGTTGCATCGAGCTCACAGCCTCCACCATCGGTTCCACCTCCGTCAGTTGGTGCTCCAGGGACGGAACCGGTCCCGCCTGCGGCTTGTTGGAGAGGTGCATGCTCTGTGGAACCGGTCCCGCCTGCGGCTTGTTGGAGAGGTGCATGCTCTGTGGAACCGGTCCCGCCTGCGGCTTGTTGGAGAGGTGCATGCTCTGTGGAACCGGTCCCGCCTGCGGCTTGTTGGAGAGGTGCATGCTCTGTGGAACCGGTCCCGCCTGCGGCTTGTTGGATAGGTGCATGCTCTGTGGAACCGGTCCCGCCTGCGGCTTGTTGGATAGGTGCATGCTCTGTGGAACCGGTCCCGCCTGCGGCTTGTTGGATAGGTGCATGCTCTGTGGAACCGGTCCCGCCTGCGGCTTGTTGGATAGGTGCATGCTCTGTGGAACCGGTCCCGCCTGCGGCTTGTTGGATAGGTGCATGCTCTGTGGAACCGGTCCCGCCTGCGGCTTGTTGGATAGGTGCATGCTCTGTGGAACCGGTCCCGCCTGCGGCTTGTTGGATAGGTGCATGCTCTGTGGAACCGGTCCCGCCTGCGGCTTGTTGGATAGGTGCATGCTCTGTGGAACCGGTCCCGCCTGCGGCTTGTTGGATAGGTGCATGCTCTGTGGAACCGGTCCCGCCTGCGGCTTGTTGGATAGGTGCATGCTCTGTGGAACCGGTCCCGCCTGCGGCTTGTTGGATAGGTGCATGCTCTGTGGAACCGGTCCCGCCTGCGGCTTGTTGGATAGGTGCATGCTCTGTGGAACCGGTCCCGCCTGCGGCTTGTTGGATAGGTGCATGCTCTGTGGAACCGGTCCCGCCTGCGGCTTGTTGGATAGGTGCATGCTCTGTGGAACCGGTCCCGCCTGCGGCTTGTTGGATAGGTGCATGCTCTGTGGAACCGGTCCCGCCTGCGGCTTGTTGGATAGGTGCATGCTCTGTGGAACCGGTCCCGCCTGCGGCTTGTTGGATAGGTGCATGCTCTGTGGAACCGGTCCCGCCTGCGGCTTGTTGGATAGGTGCATGCTCTGTGGAACCGGTCCCGCCTGCGGCTTGTTGGATAGGTGCATGCTCTGTGGAACCGGTCCCGCCTGCGGCTTGTTGGATAGGTGCATGCTCTGTGGAACCGGTCCCGCCTGCGGCTTGTTGGATAGGTGCATGCTCTGTGGAACCGGTCCCGCCTGCGGCTTGTTGGATAGGTGCATGCTCTGTGGAACCGGTCCCGCCTGCGGCTTGTTGGATAGGTGCATGCTCTGTGGAACCGGTCCCGCCTGCGGCTTGTTGGATAGGTGCATGCTCTGTGGAACCGGTCCCGCCTGCGGCTTGTTGGATAGGTGCATGCTCTGTGGAACCGGTCCCGCCTGCGGCTTGTTGGATAGGTGCATGCTCTGTGGAACCGGTCCCGCCTGCGGCTTGTTGGATAGGTGCATGCTCTGTGGAACCGGTCCCGCCTGCGGCTTGTTGGAGAGGTGCATGCTCTGTGGAACCGGTCCCGCCTGCGGCTTGTTGGAGAGGTGCATGCTCTGTGGAACCGGTCCCGCCTGCGGCTTGTTGGAGAGGTGCATGCTCTGTGGAACCGGTCCCGCCTGCGGCTTGTTGGAGAGGTGCATGCTCTGTGGAACCGGTCCCGCCTGCGGCTTGTTGGAGAGGTGCATGCTCTGTGGAACCGGTCCCGCCTGCGGCTTGTTGGAGAGGTGCATGCTCTGTGGAACCGGTCCCGCCTGCGGCTTGTTGGAGAGGTGCATGCTCTGTGGAACCGGTCCCGCCTGCGGCTTGTTGGAGAGGTGCATGCTCTGTGGAACCGGTCCCGCCTGTGGCTTGTTGTATCTGCAGCCATGCTACCTTCATCGATGCCTACATGTACAAATTACTTGCTTACCGGAAAGCCAATGTTCCATTTTAGTGTTTCATGTTGAATTCCCGGGTGTTCTTGACGAAATTGAATCCAGGCCCTGCGAACAAAAAAATTGAGTTAAGTCATTGCGAGTGTAAGGGGTGAATTAAGTAGGGGAAAATATACATCACCTTGTCATCATGTCACTGATGTTCTGTAGTTTCCATTTTGGAGTGTGCAACGAATCAAAGACGTTGACGACACCCCGGTCAGGGCACAATATGAGTAGGAGCCAGTGGAATCTGTGTACATGTATACATTATAATCAGAAATGAAATAGTACACAGACAGTATAAGAAGAAGCTTGTGTATGTACTCACTCGATGTTGTACGGTATTAGTATGGACTCGCAATAATGTTGTTTGTGAATATACTTGTATAGGTTCTGATATGTTTCCTCAGGATTGTGCAGTATCATTGCTTCACTTATCCTTCGAGGATCCACGACTCCAACGTCATATATTTTGAATCTCCGACATTTTTGAATCTCCATTCTGCATAAGTTAAGCAATAAATAAAGCCCGCGTCAGCATAGATTAGAATTATTGTTTTCAAACTGTGAATTGTAAACAACAACAAAGTACTTACAGTGTCCAACAGATGATCAAACCCACGTCCATGGCGTCGTGGCGGTACATCTCATATATATCATTAAACCTCAGCCAGACCCAATCCAGGTCACCATTGTAGAAATCCTGGTCCTTCACGCCTACTTTGATCATGCGTCGTTTATTCCTTCTTGATTCTTCCAAGTACCAGTCATGGAATCGGCGCATCTTTGTCTGTAGTTTGCTCTCCATTTCAGGAGGGACCATAGGCTCGCCAAGCTTAAACGGCCACTTTAACGTTGTGCTTATAGGGACTATTTCATCCGCCGAATTGGAGACAATAATTATGCACTTAATAATAATGGAAATGTATTTATTATTACATACCATAATATCATGCTGTGTAATCTTTTTATTTCCCCAACTCCACATGTAATCGCAAACATAGTATGCACATAAATTATTTCCCTTCCCCTGTTTGGCACACTGTCGATCTTCTTCCCCTAGGAGTTGCGCTCTGGTAGTCCAGTCTCGGCCCCAAATTGTTGGAGCTGTAGCTCGTGCGGAGATGGCAATGGAGCCAAGGGCTGCTGAGGTTGCTCGCCGAGCTAAGGAACCTTATTAGATGGGCCCGCCTCCTTATCTGTAGCCTTCCGCTTCCGGCGAGATTTCAGTAATGAGCGGTCATAGTCTGTTATTAGTACTTCCTTCTGTTGATGAACCAAAAAATTGAGTTAAGTCATTGCGAGTGTAAGGGGTGAATTAATACATCACCTTGTCATCATGTCAATGATGTTCTATAGTTTATGTCTTGGAGTGTGCAACGAATAAAAGATGTTGACGACACCCCGGTCAGGACACAATACGAGTAGGAACCAGTGGAATCTGTGCACATGTATACATTATATCGAGGTCTTCCAGAGTCTTCTCACCCGCTCTTTTCTCTGGTGCGGGCTTCTCTCTGGCTTTCCGCACCTTCTTCCCTGGTGGAGTGGGGGCAGAGGCTTTAGTGCAGCACTGCCTCTTCAGCGGAGGGGACGGAGACCTCCGCAGCGGAGGAGACGGGGGAGGAGCTCCCGGAGAATCGCATTGATCCGGTGGATCTCTTGGAGACGGGGAAGGTGACGGAAGCTTGTTGGTAGCCGCAGGTGTACTGGGTATGACGACGTCGGTCTTGCTCCATAGAATGATGCAGTGAGAACACTGACCGAGTTTTGTTTCTCCGTCACCTCCGAGGATGTCAAGGTCCTCTATTGGTGCCCTAAGGACAACCACCGACTATAGGTTTCACACAGCTTTTCAGCAGGATTATTATCAGTCGGCTGTCACCATAGGGAAGTTTGCTCCACTCAACCATTACGTAACCATGTGGAATGTCATTGCAATGCCATTTTTGCCCTTCATCCACACGTTTGGTCATACCGTATGTGTTAACACCAAAAATTAGCACCAGGAAGAGGCTGACATGTGGGCCGGATTTGGTGGAAGGATGCCATTCGGCTAAAGGGCTTTCTCTGAAGCATTCGGCAAAGATGCTCTGCGGTCGGGAACGCGTCGCCATTCGGCTAAGGGGCTTTCTCTGAAACATTCGGCAAAGATGCTCTGCGGTCGGGAACGCGTCGCCATTCGGCTAAGGGGCTTTCTCTGAAGTATTCGGCAAAAACGCTCTGCGGTCGGGAACGCGTCGCCATTCGGCTAAGGGGCTTTCTCTGAAGTATTCGGCAAAAACGCTCTGCGGTCGGGAACGCGTCGCCATTCGGCTAAGGGGCTTTCTCTGAAGTATTCGGCAATAACGCTCTGCGGTCGGGAACGCGTCGCCATTCGGCTAAGGAGTTTTCTCTGAAGCATTCGGCAAAGGCACTCTGCGGTCGGGAACGCGTCATCATTCGGCAGAGGCATTATTCCGCAGGCGAAAAGCGGTAACATTCGAGAAGACATGATGACGTGAGTCAATACAAGGAAAAGGCCGGTTCGAACAAGGAACGCAATATGGGCACGAAGATTCGTCATTTATTTTTAGAAAATTGTTGTGATTTGGCCTGAAATCATAAAGGAACAGAAATGAGCAGAATGAAATTAGCATTTTACTCGAGGAAGGAGAAATTTGACCTGTGCAATTCTTAATTCACCATTTTACCTATGGGGCTTATAGCAATCTCCTTATCTTGGGCGGTTAAAAGAATGAACAGTTTAACTCAGTTTTATTCCACCCTACTCTTTTCAGGATCCATGTGGATGCAAAGCAAAGCAAAACTTAAAGCGGCTAGATAGGATGGAAGGGATCAAACTAGATGGCTAGTGATGAGGTACTAAGCGAGGTGAAGGAGAAGAGTTGTCTTGTGGCCGAGGAACTTTGCTAGGGTGAAGGAACTAGCATTATGATTTGATCTCTAGACATTAATCAAGCCTAACTAGTGAAGCAATGCAATGCATCCAATTATTGTTGAACAATGTGATGAAGTGGCTTATACAATGTGACTTCCTGCCTTTCATGAAAATCAAGGGGAAGCTCATGGACAAGTTATTTACCAAAGACCACATACAAGATAATATTGAAGATATTTCAAGATTAAGCAAAGCAATGGATTTCGATGTGGATTTAATGATGATGCAATACAAAGTGGATCTCAAGTGGCTAGATATGGTGAAAGAGTTAAGCTAGATGGGAGTGTCCAGGTACCAAGCAAAGAGAAGGGCAAGTTGGTCTTGTAGCCGAGGGACTTTGCTAGGGTGAAGACTAGCATCATTGAGACATGTTTACTATGGCATACATATGGTCTCAAGTGCATGGAAGCTCATGGACAAGTTATTTACCAAAGACCACATACAAGATAATATTGAAGATATTTCAAGATTAAGCAAAGCAATGGATTTCGATGTGGATTTAATGATGATGCAATACAAAGTGGATCTCAAGTGGCTAGATATGGTGAAAGAGTTAAGCTAGATGGGAGTGTCCAGGTACCAAGCAAAGAGAAGGGCAAGTTGGTCTTGTAGCCGAGGGACTTTGCTAGGGTGAAGACTAGCATCATGGTTTAATCTCTATGCACTAATCAAGCCTTACGAGTGAAGCTATGCAATGCGTCTAATTCTTTATTGATCATATATTGGAATGGCTTATGAATTGGTCCATACACTTGGAAATTCTAAGCCTAGCTCAAGATTGGATTTGCTCAAGCAAGAAAAGAATGTTGAAGCCCTCAATGATGAGAATAATCATGTATGGCATCGTTGAAGACTTAGAAGCTCAAGAGGAAGATTTATTTGCTATTTAATTTCTTGAGTATAGGAATGCCGTACTATCAAGAGGGATGCAACATTTAGTTGTGGGATAACACCAAAGTGCTCAATAGATCAACCCTTGTGAGATAGCCTTGAGAGTGTAGTGTTTGGGGTTAGTGTGCTGTCAGGACCCAAACCGGTCTGACCGGTTTGGGAAACCGGTCTGACCGGTTTCCAACTGCTATAACGGCTAGTTTGGGAGTTTGGGGTATTTATACCCCTTGGCCCTCTCCTTTGAGGGCTGCTGGTTCCCTTGCCTTCCTTGCACGCCTAGAGCCTTCCCAAGCACCAGCAAGCTCTCCCCAAACCTCTCTTTGTGAGAGTTGATTGATTCTATCAATATCTTTAGATTTGTGTTGAGAGAGATCTTGTGTGTGAGCTAGAGAAAGCTTGCTAGAGCTAATTGCAACAGCAAAGAGTGAATCCATAGCTTGAGCACTTGCGGTGAAGTCTAGCAACCATTGAAGCATTTGTTACTCTTGGAGGTGAAGCCTCCTAGACGGCTAGGTGGTGACATCTTTGGATATGGACATGTTGGATCGAGCTCACAGCCTCCACCACTGGTTCCACCTCCATCAGTTGGTGCTCCAGGGACATACACTTACATGCCTACTTCAGAGGGTGACTTGTTTGGGTCCTCGTTTGGATTTGCACCCCCAGGACCGACCTATGGAGCTGGTACACTTCCGTCCTCGTCATATGCTTATGGTACATCATCTTCCATGGCGGGACTTCAGTTCTCCAGTGCTCCATCTCCTACTCCCAGAGACTTTGCTTCACAGGCAACAGCTTCCATCTTTGGTACCACTACAGCTCCTAGTCAGGGTATGTTTAGCACATCTATATCTTTTCCTTGACTAGCACTTCTGAATCACTCTCACACTACCACACATATACATTCGATTGAGTGAAGGTTTTCATTGGACTACTACTTCTTCGTCAAATGATCATAGCCCGATCTTCTAGTTGCGGCGAAGATGTGGATGCTTGAAGGATGGTGGGAGCATGACTACAAGCTTCTCCAGGCCCTTTATGGATGATTGATGACAAAGGGGGAAGAGTGTTTTGGAGTTGAGTATGCTGGAAGGACCCGGTCTGACCGGTTTGGGAAACCGGTCTGACCGGTTTGGGAGCTCTGGGTGCAAATGGCTAGTTTCATTTGAAAACCGGTCTGACCGGTTTCCAACGGCTATAACGGCTAGTTTAGGATGCTGGGGTATTTATACCCCGTGGCCCTCACCTTTGAGGGTTGCTGGTTCCATTGGGTCACTTGAGCGTCCAAAAGCACTTCAAGCACCAGCAAGCTCTCCCCAAGCCTCTCTTTGTGAGAGTTGGTTGAATTTATTCATATCTTTGGAGTTGAGTGTGTTGAACATGTTTATGTATTCTAAGTGACATTTATGTTAGTGTGATATGAATGTATTGATTGACGTACTGTTATGTACATGTGCTGACTAGCAAAACCGGTCTGACCGGTTTTGGAAACCGATCTGACCGGTTTTGGCTAAGACAGCACATGTACATCTTACTCTTGTTGAGTGATATACATGTCATACGCATCACGGATTATTTTATAATGTCACACACACTTGTTGCACTTGTTGGATGCTGAGATATAGGGGGAGCTCTCGTTTCTTTCTTGGTATGTGCATTTGGCATGTGAGGCCAAATTTTTGATATTCCACTCAAAACACATATTAAGAGGGAGCTTATGTTATATCTCAAATGTTTAGAGCTTAACTTTGGGAAGGTCGCCGGACTTTACACATATTACTCGGTGTTCAACCGATTGCTTAGTTTTTCCAAACCGGTCTGACCGGTTTTGGTTCTGACTTAGTCATATTTCCAGCAAAAGTTGATCCCGAGTATCCAGAGGTGTTGCGGAGTCTCCAGCCTTAGCCCTGGAGTATCCGGCATACCCTCGGAGTATCCGGAGTTGAACTGACAGTTTGTTTTTAAGTGTTGGAAATTTGCAGAATCACCTATTCACCCCCCCTCTAGGTGACATCACGGTCCTTTCAATTGGTATCAGAGCTTGGCCTCACATCCAAGCTTAACCGCCGTGAGGAAAGATGTCAACTTCATATGAGGTAACCTTTGAGCCACTAGCTAGTGACGGCTCAAACTACTCCACTTGGTCCGCTCATGTACTTAATGATCTTCTAGAGCTGTATTCACCAGCGGCTGTATTTTAGCTATATATGCCTATCTCCCATTTTATCCCTAACCTATGCAAGGCTGGTCCAAGTTGGTTCGATTATCAATAAAATAGAGTAGTTCCAAGGCTGCCTATCAGATTAAGACATAGGGATGGATGTATTTTTCAATTACCGTAATTCCAAGCTAAAATAGAAAACCTGAAAGTGCATCTAGGCACTTATATGTTTTGGTGATTTTGGATGACAACATGATTAGTCATTTAACTTGTTTGTCTAAGGGTATGAGCAGGAAATAACAAGAAAGCAAACAAGTGGTATTCATCCCATGCAAGCAATACAAATGACAAGTGTGTGATAGTGACAAATGAGACATAGACTTAAGTAAATTGGTTGGTCTCATAGATAAGATACTTGTCAAAGATTTTGGGATAAATCATTTGAAGAATTAGGATTTCTTTGGGCTTGTTCCATAGCAATGGTTACTTTCAAAATGAGACATGATTCTATTGATAAGTATATGGTCTCAAGTGCATTGATGCTTATGGACAAGATTATCTACCAAAGAAGATATTCAAGCAAATCAAAGACATGGATTTCAATGTGTTATTCATTGATGATGCAATGCAAAGCGAAGCTTAATTTGGCAAGAGAGGATGGAAGGGATCAAGCTAGATGCGAGTGACGTTCCTAGTCTATGGATACAAAGTTGAATTTCAGTTCTGCATA
>OAMR01000282.1:572204-589512 GCA_900205405.1 Echinochloa crus-galli | reverse complement strand
TTGGATGATACATATATCATTTGCTTTTCTTTTCCTTTATTGTAGATGGATACTGAGATTACGCAGCATCCCTGATTGTCTCACTACCAGAATGATCGACATCTGCACCGGGTGGGAAAGCCCTTTAGCACCGGGTTTCCCACCCGGTGCAACTAATCCGAGGCTAAAGGGGTACCCCTTTAGCACCGGGTTGAATAACCGGTGCTAAAGGGCCTGCCTTTAGCACCGGTTGCTGCCTGAAACCGGTGCTAAAGACCCCGGATTTCTTTTTTTTTTTTGCTTTTTTCAGTAGCCATGCGTGCACGTCTATATACGTATATATTCTAATACGTGTATTCTAATGCGTATTCGGCCGACTCTATATTCATACTAGCTGACATTTCATCAAAATAGAAGACATATATATTACAAAAGTAGATATTCATGCATCTCAACTCGAGTTATATATATTTAAACTGTATTTTCTACTTAATTAAGATTGACGACTATCTTGTTGCACTGTCCGGCACGTCCTCCAGTACTGGCGAGAAGTATTCTCCTCGGGGATTGACGACCTCGTCCCAGATCCATCCGACGAGCTGTTCTGCAATTGCGTCAATTCTTTCTAGCTCCAGGGACTCTTCCTTCAGCCTGAACATCTATAATTTACAAATAATTGAAAGATATTTAATCCGCCGAGTTGGAGACAATAATTGTGCACTTAATAATAATGGAAATGTTGTTTATTATTACGTACCATAATATCGTGTTGTGTAAGCTTTTTATGTCCCCAATTCCACATGAAATCGCAAACATAGTATGCACATAAATTATTTCCCGGCCCCTGTTTGGCACACTGTCGACCAAAAGAAATTAAGTAAAATTCATATAATATATTAGCCGAGGCCTACATGTACAAATTACTTGCTTACCGGAAAGCCAATGTTCCATTTTAGTGTTTCATGTTGAATTCCCGGGTGTTCTTGACGGAATTGAATCCAGGCCCTGCGAACAAAAAAATTGAGTTAAGTCATTGCGAGTGTAAGGGGTGAATTAAGTAGGGGAAAATATACATCACCTTGTCATCATGTCCATGATGTTCTGTAGTTTTTCTTTTGGAGTGTGCAACGAATCAAAGACGTTCACGACACCCCGGTCAGGACACAATATTATTAGGAACCAGTGGAATCTGTGCACATGTATACATTATAATCAGAAATGAATTAGTACACAGACAGTATAAGAAGAAGAAGCCTGTGTATGTACTCACTCGATGTTGTACGGGATTAGTATGGAGTCGCAGTAATTTTGTTTCTTAATATATTTGTATAGGTTTCCATATGTTTCCTCAGGATTCATCAATATCATTTCTTCACTTATCCTTCGAGGATCCACGAAACCAACGTCATATATCCCGGATCTGCGACATTTTTGAATCTCCATTCTGCATATGTTAAGCAATAAATAAAGCCCGCGTCAGCATAGATTGGAATTAATGTTTTCAAACTGTGAATTATAAGCAACAACAAAGTACTTACAGTGTCCAACATGTGATCAAATCCACGTCCATGGCGTCGCGGTGGTACAGCTCATATATATCATTAAACCTGAGCCAGACAAAATCCGCGTCACCATTGTAGAAGTCTTGGTCCTTCACGCCTACTTTTATCATGCGCCGTTTATTCCTTCTTGATTCTTCCAAATACCAGTCATGGAATCGGCGCATCTTCGTCTGTAGGTTGCTCTCCATTTCAGGAGGGACCATAGGCTCGCCAAGCTTAAACGGCCACTTCAGTGTTGTGTTTACAGGCACCTCTTCTTCCCCCAGGACTTGCGCTCTGGTTAGTCCAGTCTCGGCCATTACTCGTTGAATGTTACGCTCGTCCAGAGATGGCAATGGACCCAAGGGACGCTGAGGTTGCTGGCCGAGCTGAGGAACCTTTTTGGATGGGCCCGCCTCCTTATCCGCAGCCTTCCGTTTCCGGCGAGATTTCAGTAATGAGCGGTCATAGTCTGTTACTATTACTTCCTTCTGTTGACCCTTGCTCAAATTACCGAGGAATGACTTCACGATGGTGGGATCAAGCTTCGGCTCCGGCTCAGGTTTTCTCCTCCACTCGGCCATTTGCCTCTTTGTGTCTGCTTTTACCGAGGCTTCGAGCTCCTCTAGAGTCTTCTCGCCCGCTCTTTTCTCTGGTGCGGGCTTCTCTCTAGTTTTTCGCGCCTTCTTCGCTGGTGGAGTGGGGGCAGAGGCTTTAGTGCGGCGTCCCCTCTTCGGCGGAGGAGACGGGGACCTCTTCGGTGGAGGAGACGGAGACCTCTTTGGCGGAGGAGACGGGCTTGCATCAGGAGCTCCCGGAGAATCGTCATGATCCTGTGGATCTCTTGGAGGTGACGGGGGCTTGTTGGTAGCCGCAGGTGTATCGGGTATAACGATGTCTGCCTTGCTCCATAGAATGATGCAGTGAGAACACTGACCGAGTTTTGTTTCTCCGTCACCTCCGGGGATGTCAAGTTCCAAGTCTTCCCAGCTGGTGACGACTTGCTCCACCTCAACAGGTACGTAACCATGTGGAATGTCATTGCAGTGCCATTTTTGCCCTTCTTCCACACGTTTGGTCATACCGTATGCGACCTGATAATTTAGTAGTCACAAAGAAAGTTAGTAAATGAATGGTATTTACGGTGAAATGTATGCAGTACGAACTAAGGTCGCATACATACCACCACAGTTACGTTCTTCTGCCTGACGAGAAGCTCGCACGCGTTCCGTTGAGCTATTTCATCCACGGGGTAATGGACCAGTTCGGCGACCTGTGTGGAAGCGTGACTGCTTTGATATTGTTGTGGAGGGCTAATAAGGGCCACATCATTGGCATCTTGGAGAGGTGCATGCTCTGTGGAACCGGTCCCGCCCGTGGCTTGTTGGAGAGGTGCATGCTCTGTGGAACTGGTCCCGCCCGTGGCTTGTTGTATCTGCAGCCATGCTACCTTCATCCGCCGCTCCATCTCTGACTCCATTTCTTGGAGCTTTGAGCCCTAGGCGGCAACCGTTTGCTCTAGGTCCCTCGCCCTCTGCTCATATTCGGCCTTCTTCCTCGAACGGCCTCTATAGGTGGCGACGTGCTCTTGGAAACCTTTCTTCCATGAGATGCTTGTGCCTACGTCGCGCGTCCGTCCAGGATGCTCCTTGTTCCCTAAGGCATAGGTTAGCTCATCTCTGTCTCTATCAACAAGAAATTCTCCCCTCTCAGATGCCCTGAGGATATCGAGGAGACGCTGAGCTAGTTCTCGCAAGTCCTCGGGAAAAACTAAGGAGCCGTCGATTGGGCTTAGGGTGCCTCCATGACCATAGTACCAATGCTTGGTCCTTGTGGGCCAGGCAGGTGTTGCTGGAGTGATGCCTCTAGCATATAGGTCTTCTTCCATCTTCTCCCATTTAGGGATGCTTCCCTTGTAACCTCCCGAACCCATCTTATGGGAGTACTTCTTATTTGCGGCGTTTCCAGCGTGTCTAACGCTAGCCGTTGCTCCCTCTTCGGAGGTTTTGTACTCCAGGAATGCTTCCCACTCGTCAGCAGTGATCTTCTTATACTTCTCAGGATCCGGGGCCTCTCCGGTTTTGAGAAATTGCGAGTACAACTTCTTCTTGAAATCCTGAAACAGAACTGCCATCTTCTTCATTGTCCAATCCCTCAGTTCTGCTTCATGAGTGCTAGGCCAGTCGAATATTGCCTTTAATTCCCTCCATAGCATCTCCTTCTCTGTATCGGGGAGCACGTACTCCTCAGTGGGGTCCGTGGACTTCCATTTTCTGATACTAATGGGCACATTGTCCCGTACAATTACCCCGCACTGAGATACAAATTTCTTGGCCACTTTTGGGGGCTCGTATTACATATATACGATATATAGTTATGTTAGATATAGAGATGATATAGATAATTGACATACACAGTACAAATTTATGTTATATATACACACCTGACTAGACGAGGGCTCGTTACTGGCCCCTTCAACAGTGCTGCCCTGGACACGTTTGCCCTGGACATTTTCGGCCCCTTCAACATTTTCGGCCCTCGCAACATTGTCGCCCTTCAACATTATCGTCCAGTCCAATGGCCCTCAACACTTCATCCATGCTTAGGGGCTGGGTTACAATATTAAAAAGTTCATTCGCTAAGAACATGTCGTTGTCCTCTTGCATGGGTGGGACAGGCTTGTTGTCCGCCATCTATAGAAGAAAAAATAATTGATAAGCAACATATTCACATAGGGGTTCGGTGCGCTTAGCGAACGGATTCGCATAGGAGATCCTGAAATATTTGAATACAATGCATTTCCAAAAAAATAAATTTCTAATATTTCCTATAAATATGAGGATTGTATATTTCTAATAGAATTGCAATATAGAACATTTCCAATATATCATTTTTCTAATATTTCCAATACAATGCATTTCCAATAAAATAAATTTCTAATATTTCCAATAAATAAACATGCATATTCATTTACATTTTCAACAAATAAATATTTGCAATATACATCTGCAACATTTTTAATACATATGAAGCGTGTATATTTCTAATAGAATTGCAATATGGATTCCAATATATCATTTTTCTAATATTTTCAACACAATGCATTTCCAATAAAATAAATTTCTAATATTTCCAATAAATAAACATGCATATACATTTACATTTTCAACAAATAAATATTTGCAATATACATTTGCAACATTTTTCAATACATATGATGCATGTATATTTCTAATAGAATTGCAATATGGAACATTTCCAATATACCATTTTTCTAATATTTCCAATACAATGTATTTTCAATAAATTAATTTCTAATATTTCCTAATATTTTCAATACATATGAAGCATATATATTCCTAATATTTCCAATACAATGCATTTCCAATCTATGGTTAGCAGACGCGTTCGGCCATACGCATTTGGTTAGCGAACACGCGTTCGCTAACCAAATACGCATGGCCGAACACGTTCGCTAAGCAAATGTGCATGGCCGAACGTGCTCGGCCATGCAAGGGTACCTGCACACACACACACAAACAGACATGGCACGAAGGCCGGCTCACACACAACCATGCACGACACGAAGGCCGGCATCACAGGGGCCTCACCGCGACGGTGGACGACGACGACGGCGATGGCGGGCCGGCGGCGGGCCTTGGTCGGGCGGCGGCGGTGTGGGCGGCGTCGACGGCGGCGGAGGAGACCAGGGGCGCGGCGGGGAGGAGGGCGGCGGATTGGAGGAGAAGACGAAGTGCTGGGGCAGGGGGCGGGGGCGCCTATATAGGTCCCCCGTCTTTAGCACCCCCTTAGCAATGCATCCTTCTGGACGAGAACGATTACGGACATTCTTCTTTAGGACATCGAAGAACCTCTCAAAAGGGAACATGTTGTGTAGAAATACTAGCCCCAGTATACGAATCTTTTTGACAAGGTGAACCAATAGATGTGTCATGATATTGAAGAAGGATGGTCGAAATATCATCTCAAAGCTTACAAGACATTGCACCACGTCGTTCGGTAGCTGATCTAAATGGTCTGGATTGATCACCTTCTGAGAAATTGCATTGAGGAATGCACATAGCTTCACAATGGCTTTCCGCACGTTAACTGGTAGCACACCCCTGAGTATGACGGGAAGCAGCTGTGTGATCAACACATGGCAGTCATGAGACTTCAGATTTGTGAACTTCTTCTCTTTCATATTTATTATTCCCTTAATATTGGAGGAGTAGCCAGACGGAACCTTGATACTGTTCAGGCATTCAAACATGCTTGCCTTCTCCTCTTTGCTGAGAGTGAAGCTGGCTGGACGCAAGTACTAGCATCATTTGTCTCTCTTTTCTGGATGTAATTCAGTCCGTTGCTTCAATCGTTTTAGCTTTTGACGTGCTTCCAGTGTGTCGTTTGGCTTCCCATAAGTACCCAGGAAGCTTATCAAGTTCACGCACAGATTCTTCGTCAGATGCATCACATCAATTGCGTTACGGACCTCTAAAAACTGCCAATAAGGCAGCTCCCAAAAGATAGACTTCTTCTTCCACATCGCGACACGACCATCCTTGCCCGTCGGAGCAGCCTGGCTTCCGTCTCCCTTGCCAAACACCACGTGTAGGTCCTTCACCATATCAAATAGCTCTTCTCCACTCCGGTGTCTCGGCTTTGTACGGCGGTCAGCATTCCCGCCAAAATGCGCACATTTCTTTCGTAGCTCATGCTTCGCCGGAAGGAATCGACGGTGACCCATGTACACAACTTTACGACAATGTTTCAAATACATGCTTTCGGTTTCCTTATAAATTACTAGATTGCCAGGTTGCTTTGGCTCTTCGATGAGCACTGGCATCATAATGAACTTCCGCTTCATGCAGAGCCAGTGGGTAGGTTGTAGATACAAACAGTCACGGGCCAAGTGCTATGACTACTGCTCATTTCACCAAAAGGCTTCATGCCATCGGTACTTAAACTCTGGGAATGCTCTGTCGATGTTCCTCCACTGGGATCCATCGGCGGGGTGTCTCAACATGCCATCCTGCTTACGTTCTTCTTTGTGCCAGCGCATCAGTTTGGCATGGTCCTTGTTCCTGAACAAGCGCTTCAGACGGGGTATCAGAGGGAAATACCACTCACCTTCGCGGGGATTTTTTTTCTTAGAACGCTCCCCTCCAACCTCACCAGGGTCGTCCCGCCTGATCTTGTATTGTGCGTAGCTGCAAACCGGACAACGATCCAAGTGTTCGTACTGTCCGCGATAGAGGATGCAGTCATTAGGACATGCATGTATCTTCTGCACCTCCAATCCGAGAGGGCAAACAACACATTTTGCTTCGTACGTCGTCGATGGCAATTCGTTACCCTCTGGCAGAATCTTCTTCGCGAGTCTCAGTAGCTCCTCGAAACCCTTATCAGTAACGCCATTTGCTGCCTTCCACTACAGAAGTTCAAGTGTGCTACCCAACTTCTTAAGCCTCTCTTTACAATCTGGATACAGGTCAGTCTTGTGGTCCCTCAACATGCGCTGCATCTTTTTCAGTTCCTTATCATTGCCGCATTCTTTCTCAGCATCACGCAACATTTGCCCAAGTCCATCACTAGGGTCATTTCCCTGAGCACCATCTTCCTGATCATCACCTTCTCGAGCACCATCTTCCCGAACAGCATCCTCCTCATCGGCATCACCCATAGCAGCATCTGCAAAGGGACCATAGTATTGAGCCAATACCGGAATGTCGTCATCGGCCCCGTCTTCTTCATCTTCATCCATTAGAATTCCTCTTTCACCGTGCTTCATCCACACAGAATAATTCCTCATGAAACCGTGCCTCATCAAATGTACCTGAAGAACTCCTCTTTTTTGGTGAGATTGCATATTTTCACAATTGGTTTATGGGCAGAACATCCTTCCCGACTATGTCATGTTAGCCTCGGCGGCATCGAGAAACGCCCTGAGGCCATCACGGAACTCCTGAGCGTGGTTGTCCCCGTACATCCATTGTCTATTCATCTGCATTATTAACCAATAACAAATATATAATATAATATGAAGTTAACACAAATTTAATATATAAATAAATACAAATTTTAATATATATTCTGTTATATAAACACATTTCAAAAACTATATTACTATATTCATTAGATAAATAAATATACCTTCCGTTAAATAAATAAATAACTATTCCAACTTTTAATAATTAACTACTAATATATATTCCATGGAATTACTATATTCATTTTCAAAAAACAAATATACCTTCTATTAAATTAGTAAATAACTATTCCAACTTTTAATAAATAACTAATAAATAAAATACATAAGCCTTATAACTATCATACAAAACAAAATACTAACTTGCTTGCCTTCTATCTCCATTTAAAACACAACATGAACACTCTCTCTCCACCATGAACTCAAGCTCACCTCTCTCTCCTCCATGAACACAAGCTCTCTAGCTAGCTATTTGATTCACAAATTCCTCTATTTCTAAAGCATAGAAGGATTACAAGCTAAATAAAACATTAGAGAATGAAAGAGTGTACCTTGTAGTGCTTCTTATATGAGTGGAATCTTCACAAATTTTGCAAAAAAAATGGGCAGCACCTCCCCTCTTTTTTCTCCTCTTGCCCGAGCCAGTATGAACACAGCGCCAAAATAAATGGCCTCGGGCACATTAGCACCAGTTGCTAGCTGCACCCGGTGCTAAAGGGGGCGCATTAGCACCGGGTCTTGCCACGACCCGGTGCTAATGTGTCCGTCTTTTGTATAAAGTGGCTTCTTCCTCCCCCGGCCGAGCCAGCTGAACACTTAGGCGCTGTGTTCATGCTGGCGCGTCGCCCCCGCTCCTAGCCGTTGGACCCGGTGCTGAAGCCCCATCAGCACCGGGTCCAAAAATGGCCGAGGCGGAGGGGGCGGGCGGATGTCGAGTTTTCTGGTAGTGCCCATAGCGACGCATCCTAAGCACTTCGCCACGGCGAGAAGCTGGAATGTTTGATAGGGCCTCGGTCGCCAACCGCCGACTGCGCACTGGTAACTTGGGTTCAGCGCTCACCAGCACCGACGATGCTTGGGACAGGCGCGAGGGTGCAGACGCGGTGAGCGGTGTGGCAATCTTAGTCTGCACGGCACCAGCGACATCGTCATCCGCCTTGTTCGTCTGGATGGTTTCCAGCCATCCAGCAGTGTTTTTCTCTCGGCATAAACCAGCACCAGCCACCAGCCAGCAGTGTTTTTCTCTCAGTAAAAACTAGCACTAGCCACCAGCCACCAGCCAAACGAACAGGGCCGTCTTCGTCGTCCTGGCTTGGGGCCCTAGGTGGCGGTGCCACGGGTGGGGACGGAGGCACGACCTTGGTGTGTACTGCTGGCTCCTCCAATAGCTGCCTGGCTGGACACTCTGTGGGCACCACCACCAAGGCCCTCAGAGTCACATGAGCAGCGCGTTCTTCATCAGCGTCTTCCCTTGACTGGTCCAACGTTCAGGAGTCTTCGGAGCTCGTCGCGACCGGCAGTGTCGGAGCTGGGGCTAGCTCTCGCGTCGACGATGCACCGGACAGTTCTTGGTCTTGGCACTCAATCAACATTGGGCCCGACATGATGCCATGGTCCAAGGCGATGTGCCTTGCCACGAGACAGACAGTCCAAGGCGATGTGCCTTGCCACGAGACAGACAGGCGCCAGGTCCCCAGCTGCACCGCTTGTCTTGGCCTCGGCCGGCTGGCCCGTCTTGTCTTCATCTCCCACTTTCGGTTCGTCTTCTTGCTCCTTTTGGAAAGGGTTCTGCCCGGCCGGGGTGCCCGAATGGGAGTAGCTTGGACCGGTGCAATTTGAACCGCGGCGACAACCTTGGCTTTGGCTTTCTGCTTCTGCTTTTGCAGTGGCAGGGTGTCGGTGCAGCCGATTGTGTAAGCGACCCTCACATGATGCCCGCCATCGGTCACCAGACCTCCCTCGCCGCCGGCGAAGTCGCCGTCCCTCCTGCCGCGGGTGCAGGCGTAACCATGAAGGCGAGGCCCAACACCGCCGGAGTCCCTGTATCGGCGATCGGGGTTGCCATTAGGGCCGCTGTCGCCGTCAGATGATGGCAGCATCGGCAATGGCGACAGCGACCATGATGAGAAGTCGGTGACGCTCCTGAGATGCACGAGCACCTCATACTTGAATGTCTTCTTCTACCGTAGATACGGAGGAAGACTGCAGAAGACCCGTTGCATGACCAGATCATCGTAGGAGACCGCCACCTCATCCTCCACGATGAAGAGGGGAATGTCCGTGGCGATCCCGTCCGGGTCGGACGTCTAGACCGTCACCTTGAACTTGTCGAGCGCTGTCTTGTTCATCGCTGCCAGGGCTGCCTGCTCAACCCAGCAGAATGGTGCCAACATGGTGCGTACAGTCTTCAGACTCCAGACATGAGGGGAGATTCCCTCAAGCTCGAGCACCACCTTGAATCGCAGCTCGACGGACTTCGCGTGCACAACGCGTGTCCAGGGCCTGAACGACAGCATGGTGCTGCCGATGGGGGCGGTGGTGTTGAGGATGGTGTCGCGCGCACCCTGGTTGTTGCAGAGGGTGATGAAGCTCTCGGGGTAGAACCGGGCAACGCGGAAGTCCTGGCCGGAGATCCCGGTTGCGGCGGCAATTGCCGAGTGCGCCGTGTCGGTGTCGTAGTCGATGGACGCGTTGCCCACCAGTGCAACCAGGGCCAGCCGCAGCCGGGCCACCTCCGACGAAGGTGGATGGTGAACAACGCGCATCTGTGCAGGGGCACGCCTGCCCAGTACCTCCCGAAAACCCTCGCTGTCGGGCGAGGAGAAGCGGCGCGGGGAGGAAGGCCGCGGCCAGAGACGAAGCTGCACTGGAACACGCCGCGCCGCAGGAGGGATGGGACGGTGGCGCCACTCCTGGCGAGGCTCTGCAGTAGCACAGGCGGAAGAGCATCTCCCCCACATGGGGCTACACCGAGCACCTCCCCGAAGCGGTGGTGTGGGAGATCTGTGCCAGCGGGCGGGACGTCGAGGGCGCGCTGGGCGGTCCTCACAGCCCCGATGCGGCAGCCCATGCACCAGCTGTGGCCGCTGTCGAGGACGACGAGGCGGAAGGGAGGGACGCCGGGCAGCCTCCGCCGGCCTCACGCCGACGTGCGCAGCCAGGATGATGATGTAGCAAAGTGGAGGCTGCTGCAGAGGAAGCGCCGCGGAAGAACCGGTCGAGTGGCCTTCCCCGCTGGTCGTCGGTGGAGGCGCCGATGTCGATGGCCGCGACGGTGAAGGTGCCAAGCGGAGCACATCACGGTAGGACGGGGGAAAGCCGGGAGACTGTCATCGTCGTCGTCGGAGTATCCCAGCTCCGCCCATCGCAGGAGCTTGGAGCGTCCAGCCAAAGACCTGGCCGGAACGAAGGTTGTAGCGAAGGGGGAGACGGGGGATGCCGTCTGACCAGAGGGTAGGGGGGATGCCGCTGGCGGGGAAGCCGGGCCATTGCGCGGCTCCGGCACGCCGCCCTGGGCGTCGCCGGGGAGGGGAGCGCTCTCTGTCTCACCCATCTCACTCATCTCTCTCTTTCGTGTTGAAGTACATTGAGCACGGCAAGAGCGAGGGACCGACCATGCATATTCTTCAAATCAGACTGTTGTGATAGTTGGAAGGTGCAAAATGGACTTTTTCCAAACAATTAATATGGATTGAAGCCTTATCCCAGTCCTGCTGGTTGCAAATATTTTATCTCAACTAATAGTAAGTCTGTCTATGTGGGCATCATATCATATTATCTGACTAATTCACAATTTTTTTTGCCCCATACGGGAGCGGCAAACCTGAAGCTTCAACTTGTTGTAATCCATGTTTATTACCGTGGAACAAACATGGATTACAACATACAAGAAGCAGATTATATTGAACACGGGACAGGCGATGCATGGCCTAAGTAGTTAATGTGTTTGATTGAGCACTAAAGTTCAAGTGGCGAAATGGAGTTACCCACTACCCTCACTACGAGGGCAAAATGATGTAATTGGACAATGTTGGAGAGGGAGTGCATGTTTCTTCAACATCAAGGACCACAATAGTCGATAAACTGTATGTAACTAGGTGATACCCCGCGCGTTGCTGCGGAATTTGTTAAACAAAATTTTAAAGTGAAATGTGAAAGTATAAACACCAAAATGATTGCATTGCAACGTTCTTTAGTAAACATTTTACATGGAAGTATGACTAATCATACATGTAATTTCTACTCCTGTAATTTCATAAGTTAGCCATTAAATTAATTTATAAAATATTTTTCTAAGCTGCTCGATTGCTTCTTCTTAGGGTGATAACGCTTAAACAAAGCGAATATGAATATCTTGTAGGAATTTCCCCCTCCACCAATATCCTTTTTACTGTTGTTATAGTGCAATTTATAGTTGTTTTCTGTTTTGAGGGGAAATTGCAAATAACTTGAGAGGAACATCAATTATACTATGTGATACCCCGCGCGTTGCTGCGGGAATTTGTTAAACAAAATTTTAAAGTGAAATGTGAAAGTATAAACACCAAAGTGATTGCATTGCAACGTTCTTTAGTAAACATTATATATTGAAGTATGACTGATCATACATGTAATTTTTACTCCTGTAATTTATAATTGCTACTCACAAAAATGTGGTCACAGAAAATCAGTTGAAGAATAAATAGATGGTATAGTGGATGATGATATGGCTTATAGTGGATAGTGATATGACGCATAGTGAATGATGATGTGAAATGGTTGCATGTTGAAAGAAATCTAACCATGCTTGTTAGTGGGTACCAATTATATAGGTTATACAGATAACAGTCGTCCAATCTGCTTCAAAGAAGCGTGGTAGAGATAGGGATAAGAAAACTCTACAACTCATGATAGATAGGAGTTCTTCCAGAGGAGTGGGTGTAATTGGAATTGAGACACTAGTTGCCACTTGAGCAAGGCTCAAGTACAGAGTCAAGATAGTGATGCTTAATTATCAAACCTTTATGTATCATCAACCCTTTCAGAAAAGAAGGGTCATTTGGCCGGAGAACTTGAAGGCGACATCAAGGATACACCTGGAGGAGGTAACGTTGATTGTTCTACTTTTGCATATACATACTTTTCTAGTGCTTATCTATTGACTTGCACAATCTTTTGTTTTGTGTGTGATCGAAGCCTTTACAGGACGAACAATGTTATTATGGAAAACACCACCATGATGAATTAATCATAAATATTAATTTATATTGATTTAAGAGAAAGGACTTAACCTCAGTGACATGAATAGCACCTTGGGAGACTATTGAACCTTTTAAACTTGAGCATTGAAAAGAAGATAAGAAATATCTGAGGACCTGTTGTAACTTTTGTAGCTTCTGGAAGCTCTAATAAGTAATTCCAAATGTAAAGTTTTGAAATTTTAATATTGTCCCCTCCCTTACGGGGAAAGAGAATATGCTACAACTGCGGTATAAAACTACAAATTATTAACAATCTTAATTTTCTTTTTGTATTTAGTGCATGAATATGTCAAATAGTATGCGATAACTATAAGAATCCAGTTCTTGGGAGTCTAGAAGCCGAGCTAAATCCCTGTTGCCAGTAATGCCATCTATCATCTGCCAGCTCTTCTCTTCTCCACATTGTTGTGTCACCGGTGTTTAGCAGGACCATAAATCCAAGAAGAATCTTTCTACAAATTTCTTACAAGCTATATTTTCAACATCAGTCGTTGATCCAACTCTCTATTTGGGTTGTTCAAAATGTACATCACCTTGATGGATTTTTAGCATCTAGCTTGTTGCTTACTTTATCGACAAACTTGCAGGATAAGATATTGATTCTGACTCCCCCCAGTCACTATATGTCATTTTGGGCTGTAAGGTGAAAGATAAGATACTGATTCTTGATTTATTTTCATTTCTTATGAAGTATATTTTCTTTCATGGGAAGCATAGCATAATGAGAAGCATAGCATAATGACATTACCTAGGCTATGTATATTACTATAACATTCTTGACTTATTTTATATTACTATGGATTATTTATGCTAATAATATGAAATATTTTAAGGAAAATTTACCATTTTGAAACTTAATGTATAAAAGGTGATATTTTTATTACCAATGTTTTCCTTTGGGTTGTTTGGGATGCAATCCAATACAAACAAAACATAGAGCATATGATAAAATCCAATGTTTTATTGTGTCTTACATTATTGTTTAGGATGACAACATATATGTAATTTCCCCAGGTACTTTTTTGTTTGAAAAAAATGACCATAGGCACCACGAGATTGGTAATTATTAGGCCAGTCTCAATGCACCATTTCACTACACAATTAATTGTGCCAAAGGAGTGTCATTGTGATGGAACTTCTCTCGCATCCCATGAAACTTTTGTTTCTCTCTCCTATGCCACGTCAGCATATTTCGTGCCATGAAACCCCATGAAACATTCACTGAGACTGGCCTAGTTTCATGGGGTTTTATGGTATTAAATGTGCTGATGTGGCATAGGAGAGAGAAGGTAGAGTTTCATGGTATGTGAGAGGAGTTTCATCACCATGAAACTCTTTTGGCACAGTTACCTAGTTTCTGGGCTAGGTAACCGTGTCGTGAAACCTTGCATTGAGACTGGCCTTACCCTCCTTATCGGTGCTCGAGCCATCATGTCATTTCCCACTAGTATATATGTCTGTACAAATTCAATTCAAACTTGAACGGAACTGACTCGAGATTTGCTACTAGTTATTATTTTCTATCGGCTCCTTTTTTCAATAATTTTGTACGAGCTTTGACTATTCCCTTTGTGTGCTGTTTTTTTATACCACTTGTGTGCTGGGTTGGGGGTGGGGTAGAGGATATCAGATCCGAATGCACTTTTCTGTCTTGCCAGCATTTAGTTCCTGCTTGTGTAGTATATCTGCCTTGACTCAGCAAAGGGAATATTGGTTCCCATTACCACTTGCTGTTGTCGACATTCCTGAAATCTTCTGAAAGGTACATTTGCATTTATTGAAGTATATCTAAGATTTCATTGGCGCTAATTGGCAAAGCACTGCACTCTTCTATTTACATTTCAAGGCTTCCCTAGTTTCCCATGGGTTTCAGATATGATACAAAAGCCATCAGCAGCTATGTAATTTTTCAATAAAACCATGTAGCACAATTGTATGTAACCTCATCGTGGTTCTATGCTGGTGATGGAGACGTCATTGACCGAATCATGAGGCGGCTTCGACTCTGTCCTTGTCCTGAGAGATGGTGCCGGCAACGGGATGCTTCTTACTTTTGTGAACAACGGTGGCTTGGCTGGTTCTGGGAGCTTCATGTGATCGCTGATGAGCATAAGCAGGACACTGGACATGGTGGGACGGACGTCAGGGTCCTCCTGCACGCAGAGCAAGCCCACATGGTAGCATCGCCGCGCCTCATCCCTTGAGAACGACCGGCCAAGAGATGGGTCCATGAACTCCACCACATGATCTGCTTCCATCCACAATTTCCATGCCTGCAAAAAAGTTCAATTTGGAGATGAGATAATTTACGACTGAAAAGTGAAAATGCAAAAAATAAAGGATCACATTGGGATTAGATCTTACGCCTCGGATCAGGGACTGGTGATGCTCCTCAAGGTACAATGCGCCGTTCCGCTGCCCACTTAAGATCTCTAGCAGGAGCACTCCGAAACTAAACACATCTGACTTCACTGAAAAAACACCCTCCAATGCAAACTCGGGCGCCATGTAACCGCTGAATTCAGTTGCAACATGGACGTGATGATCACCATATACTAATAACTATTTCACTTTTTTTTTAACGGATGCCGACAGGTTAACTGTCGGTCATTATATATATTGACAGTGATTTTTCTTTTATAGATGTAGAATAAATTCATTTTATTTGGGGCTTACTAGGTTCCGACGATGCGTCCTTTGTTATTGATCCCACCTGATTCATCCTCGAATATCTTGGCCATGCCAAAGTCGGAGATCTTGGGGTTCATCTTCTCATCAAGTAGCACATTGCTAGCTTTGAGGTCCCGGTGGACGACCTTGAGAAAGGAGTCCTCATGGAGGTACAGCATGCCACGGGCGACGCCAAGGATGACATTGTGCCGGGTGCTCCAGCCCAGCTGCGCCCTCTTACTTGGATCTTCAAACCATCAAAACAACAACACAAGTTAGACTGATGAACCAACTGAATTTAATCTGGCCAAAGCTATCAACTCAGTAACAATCACTCGCAGCAAAGTCGTGTCACCAGTGTACATCATGTACTTTGTCATAAGCTTGGAATATTTGAACTGTTTTCTGAAACTTATTTTTGTGTTCAAGCTATTTAGCAGCAGCGATATTTACGTTTAGTTAAATCTGAAGTGCCTGACTTATTTATTTACTTTGCTAATTTTCTTAATATCTTGAAAACAAGTTGCAGCTATTTTGGAGCAATATTTTTATGGAAGCTAATAAGGGTACTGTACATATGTGTGCTTGCTTAGCTCACCGAAGAGGAAGGCGTCGAGGCTGCCGTTGGGGAGGTACTCGTAGACGAGCAGCTTCTCGTCGCGCTCGGCGCACCAGCCCAGCAGGCGCACCAGGTTCCGGTGCTGCAGCTTGGCGATCAGCTCCACCTCGTTCCGGAACTCCGCCGCGCCCTGCCGCGACCGTGCCGACAGCCGCTTCACCGCGATCTCGGACCCGCCGCTCAGCACGCCCTGTTATGCACGGCCGGCGAGCTGATTACGCATGGACATCGTTACGGTTTGGCAACAGAAAGCTACGTTGACTTGATAGCTCACTCTGTAGACGGGACCGAAGCCGCCTTCGCCGAGCTTGTTGGCCTTGGAGAAGTTGTCCGTGGCTGCAAGGATGGAGGTGAGGTCCATGAGTAGCGGCAGGTCCGAGCTCGACCGTGGCCACAGGCTCTTGAACAGAGACTTCTTGATGGCTGATTAAGAAAAAAAAAATAGAAAAGGGCAGGTGCTTTTAGTAGTTTTAGTACAGGCAACCCATATATAGCAGATCATCTGAGCTCTGCTCACCATTGCGCTTCCGCCACCTCCAGCAGTAGATGCAGTACAGTAGCGTGCAGAAGACGACCGTTACCAACACGCCCACCATTACCCTCATCGCGTCCGGCCCTGAGCTCCAGCCGTGCACCGCGCCGCCACCGCCGCCTGCCGGAACCGGGGCTGTGTCCAACAGCCGGCGGTGGCCGCCTATACGAGCCGACGGCGCCATTTTTCTCCCCCGCGGTTCCTGGATGAAGCTACCGAGTTACTGGAGATGGCGAGCCACGAGCATATATATCCAGCGTAGTGAGCAGGATGGGTTTATATATATTTGTTTGGGATAACGGGATGGGGGAAAGCAGTAGCGACAGCTATTAAGAGGCGTTGAACCTGCCCTGTAGAAGCATCGGCAGTCTGTCTTGCAAGTTGAATTGGATTTAAGAAACGAGGTATTTTACAATAATCGGAGAGATATCTATCGGTACATAAAAATATCTGGTGTAAATCAATGATTGGTCTTAAAATTATTCCTCTTAAGGAATTCATGGAGAGAAATGTAAATTGCACTGCCCTAAAGTTGATAGTACGCTTTTGATACTAGCATCGTAGCAAAACACTTCGACATGCACGTTTCTAGCAAAACAAAAAAAAAATCTAAAACCGTCCATGATACTATAGCTAGCACAAGTTTGTTCACAAACACAGACAGTTCCCGGTTAACATACTAAATCGCTCTGAATAAAATCATTATGGATTTTTCCGCTAATACATATTTTAAAATAG
>OAMR01000282.1:554057-572179 GCA_900205405.1 Echinochloa crus-galli | reverse complement strand
CGGGGGAGCAGCCGAGGATCTCTTGGCTGAGGTTAATTTCGTACCGAAGAGGAAGGCGTCGAGGCTGCCGTTGGGGAGGTACTCGTAGACGAGCAGCTTCTCGTCGCGCTCGGCGCACCAGCCCAGCAGGCGCACCAGGTTCCGGTGCTGCAGCTTGGCGATCAGCTCCACCTCGTTCCGGAACTCCGCCGCGCCCTGCCGCGACCGTGCCGACAGCCGCTTCACCGCGATCTCGGACCCGCCGCTCAGCACGCCCTGTTATGCACGGCCGGCGAGCTGATTACGCATGGACATCGTTACGGTTTGGCAACAGAAAGCTACGTTGACTTGATAGCTCACTCTGTAGACGGGACCGAAGCCGCCTTCGCCGAGCTTGTTGGCCTTGGAGAAGTTGTCCGTGGCTGCAAGGATGGAGGTGAGGTCCATGAGTAGCGGCAGGTCCGAGCTCGACCGTGGCCACAGGCTCTTGAACAGAGACTTCTTGATGGCTGATTAAGAAAAAAAAAATAGAAAAGGGCAGGTGCTTTTAGTAGTTTTAGTACAGGCAACCCATATATAGCAGATCATCTGAGCTCTGCTCACCATTGCGCTTCCGCCACCTCCAGCAGTAGATGCAGTACAGTAGCGTGCAGAAGACGACCGTTACCAACACGCCCACCATTACCCTCATCGCGTCCGGCCCTGAGCTCCAGCCGTGCACCGCGCCGCCACCGCCGCCTGCCGGAACCGGGGCTGTGTCCAACAGCCGGCGGTGGCCGCCTATACGAGCCGACGGCGCCATTTTTCTCCCCCGCGGTTCCTGGATGAAGCTACCGAGTTACTGGAGATGGCGAGCCACGAGCATATATATCCAGCGTAGTGAGCAGGATGGGTTTATATATATTTGTTTGGGATAACGGGATGGGGGAAAGCAGTAGCGACAGCTATTAAGAGGCGTTGAACCTGCCCTGTAGAAGCATCGGCAGTCTGTCTTGCAAGTTGAATTGGATTTAAGAAACGAGGTATTTTACAATAATCGGAGAGATATCTATCGGTACATAAAAATATCTGGTGTAAATCAATGATTGGTCTTAAAATTATTCCTCTTAAGGAATTCATGGAGAGAAATGTAAATTGCACTGCCCTAAAGTTGATAGTACGCTTTTGATACTAGCATCGTAGCAAAACACTTCGACATGCACGTTTCTAGCAAAACAAAAAATCAAAAACCGTCCATGATACTATAGCAAGGACAAGTTTGTTCACAAACACAGACAGTTCCCGGTTAACATACTAAATCGCTCTGAATAAAATCATTATGGATTTTTCCGCTAATACATATTTTAAAATAGCAGCTTCTAAGATAAGTTGCAACTAGTAGCATATGGCATTTGTGAAAACAAATTTGCTCGAGGAGATGGAGAACTAATTAAAACTTTAGGCGGTAATTAATAAAGGAAGATTGAAATGGTCAATGTGTGGGTTCAAAATCCTAGAAATAAGATCGATTTTTTTTAAAGAAATCCTAGAAATAAGATTAACAGCATTTTTCTATTTATTTATGCATGGCACCCTTGGTTTCGTTACATTGAACAATGTTTCTTTTGAATTAGTATACAGCAGGTTACTCGTGTCACGGACTAACGGCAGTAAATTATGTGCGCATCGTACGTGTCAGCCATCTTGTCCCGTGTACACTAGGTCAGTTAGTATATAGTATTGATGATCGTGAGAACGATCGAGGTGCCTTATCCCATCGGCACGTAGAAATTGACAGCGCGTTTAATTTTGTACCTGTTTGCTGCTTTATTTCGGCCAATACGGTTATGCGAATGTTCGCCCGCTGACGACCCACCGTTGGCGCCTTTCGTCGTCATTGACAAGGCAGCAGTTCCTGTTCCAGCATACTACTCCGTAGTGCCTAGTGCCTGCAGAAGCCCGGGCACTTCCAGGATCGTACCATCACGCATTAAGTATGGTGGTGATACTTGATTCTAAATTTCGTACAACAGTATTAATATGGTGAAAACATATCAGATTGAGGCCTGATTTCACGTGAATTTTGCATCAGCATTATCACAAACAATTCAGAAGAAAATATTTGCTCATCAGGGGTGAACCAGTTGATATGTTTTTAATCCATCAGTCATTTTTTAAGAATTGTAGGATCCTCATCGGACTCATATGACCTAGTATATTATAAGTCATTTTTTTATTTCATGTAGGTATTTTGAAGTTACAACAAAAACTTTTTGCTTGATAATGCTCAAAAAAATAAAATTCCCACCTTCATGAGAGAAGTGCAACAAAAAATATTCGAGGTTTCAGAGAAATATGTTTCAGACTGCAACAAAAATATTCAGTTAAAATAATGAAAGTTCCATGAGAAAAATGTTCGGTGGTCACTGAAATGTTCCTCTGATGAGAAAACATTCTAGGTTATAGTGAAAATTGTTGCTCTCAATAATAAAAAGACGTTATAGATCGAAAATATCTTGGTTACAACAAAAAGATGTTCCCCAAAAAAACCCTAGCTTTATGAGAAATTTTTCAAGGTTGAATAAAATAATATGGAAATGTATGTGATTCTGCTCTATAAAATATGTCTTAGGAGAAAACAAAATACAAGTTTTACAAAGAAGTTGATCCAGATAGTTCAATGTAGATCCAATGATCTAAAAAATTGTTTACACATACAGAAAATTGAAGTTACATTACTAGGAGATACACCCATCAAAAAATAAAAGAATTAACATAGGAAGGAGAATGAATATCTAGAGGTAGCTAGTTTGGAACAACTAGAACAGTAGTACAAAGAAAAACACTATAGCACTAGTAGAGAATGGACTTTCTGTCCCCTACATTTGTCCCGGGTAACTTTTATCCCAAGACTAATGTCACTTTTAGTACCGGTTGGTATTTCCCGGGGTCGCGAAGGCACGCTAGACCCAGTTGGTAAATTAAAAATCTTCCACGTGTTAATTTAAAAATGAATGCATATAGAATTATGTCACATGTTCTTTATATGCTATGTAGGTGAGATGGTAAGTACGTTCTGTATGAGAGGTCTCGGGTTTGAGTGCCACGCACCGCACGCGCGCATTTACGTGCAAAAAAATCTTGTTACTTATGACTTATCCTCGATTCCTAGTCCCTTGAAACAAAAAATCTGAGGGCAAGGTATGGAACAGATGATATGACTCTTGTTTGGCGTAATTTGTAGGACACACATCTTCATGTCACGGTCCATGGACTTAATCATAAGAAATTAATAACGCATTACCTTTGGAGAGCAAGCTACAATAACTAGGTTAGTTGACTCAAAATTAGTTTTATAGGAGACCGTATATATCTTGTGTGGTCCCATAGGAAGACCAAGCTAGCACGGGAAAACAATTTGCATGATATTATGCTAACGACAACCAGAGTTAGGAGCAAACTTCACTTGATGGCACCTGCGGAGAGCAGACAGGTAATCACCTCTTCATCTTCTACGTCGGCTCCACGGGTCTTCCCTATAGTCTTTTTTACCTTCATTCTTTTGTTGTATCTTTTAGGCGGAATAATCTTAGTGCACTGTATCACAGTGCTATAGTTAAAATTACCATAGCACTAGGATGAGAACTTGGATCGACGTGTAGAAATAACTCTACAATACCTTGTACAATATCGTTGTTTCTCATGTCACTCGACGCAATTAATAGTGACGTGCCTATCTCTATGAGAATGGTCCCAAATTTCAGCATACTTTCCAAATTTTGGATATCAAGCCCAAATTATGTCTTCATGGTCATACAGGTTCCTTCTCTCTTTCACTACTCCAGCAACCCCTATCACAAACGGTTGGGAAGGCCAATCACAAACAGTTTTCCGAATCGTTTGTGTTGCTCGGGGCATCGTCTCAAACCGTTTGTGATGCTCCAGACATCACAAACGGAATTAACATAGGAAGGAGAATGAATATCTAGAGGTAGCTAGTTTGGAACAACTAGAACAGTAGTACAAAGAAAAACACTATAGCACTAGTAGAGAATGGACTTTCTGTCCCCTACATTTGTCCCGGGTAACTTTTATCCCAAGACTAATGTCACTTTTAGTACCGGTTGGTATTTCCCGGGGTCGCGAAGGCACGCTAGACCCAGTTGGTAAATTAAAAATCTTCCACGTGTTAATTTAAAAATGAATGCATATAGAATTATGTCACATGTTCTTTATATGCTATGTAGGTGAGATGGTAAGTACGTTCTGTATGAGAGGTCTCGGGTTTGAGTGCCACGCACCGCACGCGCGCATTTACGTGCAAAAAAATCTTGTTACTTATGACTTATCCTCGATTCCTAGTCCCTTGAAACAAAAAATCTGAGGGCAAGGTATGGAACAGATGATATGACTCTTGTTTGGCGTAATTTGTAGGACACACATCTTCATGTCACGGTCCATGGACTTAATCATAAGAAATTAATAACGCATTACCTTTGGAGAGCAAGCTACAATAACTAGGTTAGTTGACTCAAAATTAGTTTTATAGGAGACCGTATATATCTTGTGTGGTCCCATAGGAAGACCAAGCTAGCACGGGAAAACAATTTGCATGATATTATGCTAACGACAACCAGAGTTAGGAGCAAACTTCACTTGATGGCACCTGCGGAGAGCAGACTGGTAATCACCTCTTCATCTTCACGTCGGCTCCGCGCGGGTCTTCGCTATAGTGTTTTTTACCTTCATTCTTTTGTTGTATCTTTTAGGCGGAATAATCTTAGTGCACTGTATCACAGTGCTATAGTTAAAATTACCATAGCACTAGGATGAGAACTTGGATCGACGTGTAGAAATAACTCTACAATACCTTGTACAATATCGTTGTTTCTCATGTCACTCGACGCATTAATAGTGACGTGCCTATGTCTATGAGAATGGTCCCAAATTTCAGCATACTTTCCAAATTTTGGATATCAAGCCCAAATTATGTCTTCATGGTCATACAGGTTCCTTCTCTCGTTTAAGTTTGTGTTATGTCAGCAAAACTTCCAAGTGATGCTTATTTAGTTTGGACGATATAATAGATCGGATAAAAAATACCATGGGGCCCTTTTCTCCTCAGGAAGCATATCGTTCCTCTGTTCCAAATTACTATTTGACGTTGACTTTTGCTCACAATATTTGACCATTTATTTTATTCAAAAATTTTGTGCAAATGTACAAGAGGATAAGTTGTATTTAAAATATTTTCAATGATAAAGTAAGCCAAAAAAAATGAATAATACTTATTTTTAATAAGAAAATGATCAAACATTAGGAGTAAAAGTCAACAATTAATGGTAATTTAGAACGGAGAAAATATTAGATTACTCAATATGTAGGTATGGCTCTCAAAGCAAAACCCCTCCATACTCTGTGACTCTAGCACACATAAGTGTTGCAGCTCCATCTTTAGCTCCAAGAGCCCTAAAAACATAAAACCCAGGTTATGCAGATTTCGTAACGTCATTGGAGTTCAAGTTTGGATTGCAAATGAAAATTGCTCTAGTTTATGCATGAATTGTACACGTCATTACCATATCTACTGTACAAACTAACAATTGTACCGCTATGGGTCCATTAATTCAAATCTTTCGAAGAGTCCATACACCTCACATGCTGCATGGTTTACTAGTTAATCAAAATTAATATCATATTAGTGTGTATCAGTACGTGTATTATTGTCAAAGATTTGTGTATTCTCTATGGATGAAAGGAGCAAACATTTTGGAAGGGTCCCCTTGCAATAAACGTGCTGTCTTCAGCTGGTTGCAAAGGTGTTTAAGCATGAATAATGAATTCTGACAAAAAAAGAAACGAAAATTCTCGTTTTACCTTGTTGCTAATCAAGCAGCCAATAACAATAATATATCGAATCAGTAATGAAAAGGGACAAATAATCTAGAATCAATAATCCTGAATCAATAAACGGATGACAATGGCAATTTCAGCCTCTTTGTTCCATTCTACATGGATTCGACATTTATGTTAGATATCCTGAGATGGCGCTCCCGGCTCCTTCGTCGTGCTCTCCGCTCCCCCTCGCCGGCGGCAACGATGGTGATCTTTAAGCTTCTGGAGTATCATGGCCGGATTATCAGACCTAGACTTCGCTACTGGTCTGAGTCTGGAAAGTCTGACCATTGATCGCTTTGGCAGCCCGGTTAGTCCATCCCCTTTTCCCTCCTCGCCGGTTTTCTTCCCGGTCGCCTCCTTTGGTCGATCTGCGATCCGTCTCAAAGCCGACTCTGTCTCTCTCATTCTGCAATCGTGTCTGGGTGGAGTGTCCAGTGATTTTGCAATTCTCCATCCGGCCGATGCCACGTTTAGGTTCTCTGTGAGAACGAAGGCTATTGGATTCATGATCTATAAACTTTATTTTTTTCAAGTGTGCTTCCTTTGCCATTTTCTTTGATCTCTGGAGGGCCGGTGGCCCCAATTGGATTAAAGAGTTTGCTGCCTGGTCTGCGGAGCAAGAAGCAGAATGGACTTACATTGCTCCAAAATCTCAAAAGAAATCCTATGCTCAAGCTGTGCGTTCATCTTCGAACACACCTGCCAATGCAATGACCCGGCAATCTGTCTTCTCTAGAATCAGCTTTGCCTCAGATGGTGATGCCATGCGTGTGGCCGGTGTTGCACCGTCGGCTGGGACCGAGGGCGGTTCCTCACCTCCGAGTTCGTTGGCAAAAGATTTTCAAAATCCAAATCTTAGTCGTTATCCTGGCCGGATCATTAGCAAACCTCCCCGAGATCTCTCCCGGATTTCTTGCTTCCGTTGTTTGGCTCCCGGTCATCTCGCGGTGTACTGTTCTCGGGATATCAGGTGCAAATCTTGCTATTGGTATGGTCACATTGCCAAATTCTGCTGAGCAAACAGGAAGCTTCCAAAGTATCGGCCAAAACTGTTTCTGGGGCCGTTAATCAGGGGACGGTGGTAGGCAGGGATATAAATGCACAACTATCATCTTCGGCTGGACTCTCCCCGCAACCTTCGCCTTACTCGAGGCAACACCCCAATCCACCCCCGCCCTCCTCGCCCACCTCACCCGCCCCGCCGCCGCCACCACCCGACGGCATGGCCAACTTTGGCATTGATCCCAGGCCCCATGCTCTGAGAGGCTTCGAGGTCCTCCCTCATGATCCCAATGCGCCGTCAGTTCGCCTCTTCGCTTACCTGGGAAGCTGTATGGATTCCTTCAACCATGATGTTGCAATCGCCATGTTCGTGCCGGCGGTTGCCAAGGAGGATTTCAATCTGATGGCTGATGCACTGAAGGAGTACTTCATCCACACCCACAACCTTCGCCTTGCTGAGGTACAGCCCTGTGCTACGGGAGCGGTTCCTTGATCGGCAGTTTACCTTTTCCTCTCAATATCAGCTTTAGTTCATTAAACATGACGAAGCCATCAATGCCAGAATGCATGACTTAGATCGGGAAGCTTGGGTCATGTTGATGGGGTACCCTCTGGATGCAAGGAATAATTCTGCGGTAGCTAAAGCTGTGGCTGGATTTGGTTTGCTCAGGCATTGGCATGATACCAATTACAAAGCTATAATTGTTGTCTGTGTGTACCTGAACGACGATGCCAAGATCCCTCATGATGTCACGGTGTCGGTTGGGCACTCTCCTCGTGTTAAATCTTGGACCTGCCCAGTTTTTGCGCAAAAAGGAAGAATGTTGCCTATCTGGCTGATGAAGATCCGGTTCCTGCAGAAGGTCCACTGCATCCCATCCCTCCAAGTGCCCCTAGATGGATGGGACCTGAAGCCCCCTCATCTGTGGACCAAGCTCGGCAGCCAAATCCTGGTGTGAATGCTTAGTTTGACAACCTGCAAGAAGATGTTGTGTCTGGTGCGGAAGGAGATTCAGGTGATAAGCAAAGTTCTCCCCAGTCCTCAGAGCGAACTGTTACTCGCGGCTCTGTTGATGCCTCTCTGGGTGATAACATGGTAATGGAGGCTCCCCTTGTCGCCCCCTCTGGTCTAGTTGCCAAGGTGATTCGATCCTGCTGCTTCTCGTTATCTTCTTTCAATCCTGTCAGAATTTTTAGATTTTTATCTCTGTTGGATATTGATCTTGACACAATAATCCCTGCATATATCAATGATCCTGTCATCCTATCATATCTGGCACGCATTCCTGACCCTCTCTCTTTAATCCATCCCACTAGGGTGATCATTGGTCTGGTGGCTCCTGAAGACTTCCTGCCTTTGGTTCCTTATGATGATGATGCTGAGACAGAAGATGAGGAAGACATCATGGAGATTCAGAGCCCCATCCGCTCGACACCTGGGAAACGTCGGGCTAGGAAAATGAGAGAACCTCTGGACAGCATGTTCCTGCGTAGAAGCAAGCGCATCAACCAGGATTTTGGGGGTTTCAGAACTGCAGCAAGTGCAGCTGCGGCATCAGACATCCCTGATGTTTATGTCCAGCCTCTTGCAGTGATCCCTCCGTCCTATGAAGGCTCTGCTTCGGCAACTCCCGGTGCTGCACCTCCTCCTCACCTGCCACTCGAGACCATTCAGAGCATGGCCACAGACTTCCTTCAGATGCCGCCTAGCGCTGTGTCTGCTGCAGCCCTTTTAGAGCTTGATGAAAATGATGATGCTATGTAATAGGCCTAGTTCCATGAGTTGGTCTTGTAGGCCGCTTCACTACTATGTGCTACCTTTAAACTCCTTCATCAAGCCTTGTTGGCTTCTTTTTGCTCCGAACTCGTGGCTTAATGCCCTTACTCTTAAGTTTGCTCAGTTAAATTTTGAGTTGGTTGGCTCCAATTGCTCTTGGCTTCGTCCCTATCTTCTGCCTTTGATTTATAGCTGTCTCTCTATAATGTCCAGACTCCTGAAATGTTCCAGTGGTCTTGAAGCTGATCCTCTCTGCAGTTCGATGAATAGTACTCAAAAGATGAGCATTTTGGTTTGGAATATTAGGGGAATCAATTCACAGGATAAATGGGATTCTCTAAGAGATAAAATTTCTAAGAGTGCAGCCTCAATCATTTTCCTTCAGGAGACCAAGAAGGAAACTTTTGAATCCTATTATATTCGAAAATTTTGCCCCAGACATCTCAATGCATTTGAATTCTCTCCCTCAACAGGGGCTTCGGGTGGGCATGTCATGATTTGGAATCCTAATCACTTCTCTGGCTCTCTGGTTTTGTGTAACTCTTACTGCATTGCTGTGAAATTCGTGTGCAATGCAACTGGGAAATGCTTTCATTTATCCAATATCTACGGGCCTTCCAATGCAGTGGATAAAGCTGCCTTTGTGATGTGGTTATACCACCTAGACACTGACAACTATGAGCACTGGTTGTTAGCAGGAGATTTCAATTTAATTAGATCCCCAAATAACAGGAATAGGCCTGGAGGTAATGTTGAAGACATGTTGTCCTTTAATGATTTGATCCAACATTTGGATCTAGTCGAAATACCTTTCAATGGCAGAGCCTATACCTGGAGCAACATGCAAGTAGATCCATTGCTTGAGAAACTCGACTCGGAGTTCATATCAGCATCTTGGACTAGTTCTTATCCTGATACCTCAGTAACTGTTCTGGGAAGACCGATATCTGATCACTGTCCACTTAACATCAATATTGGCACTAATATCCCAAGATCCAGTTTGTTTTGTTTTGAGAATTATTGGGTAGATTTTGAAGGATTTGCTGAGGTTGTCAATCTCCACTGGAATTCCTCTCCCTTTTATCCCAATGCTGCAAAGAATATTCAGTGTAAATTCAAGCAAGTCAGGTACAGGCCGAAGAAATGTAGCAGGAATATTTCAAAATTGAGTAAGCTGATCAATAACTGTGATTTTGTACTGGCTCTTCTTGATGGGCTTGAAGAACAAAGATCTTTGGATATGCTTGAGAGGCATTTCAGGATTTTTGTCAAACAACATCTATCCAAGCTGCTGGAGGCAAAGAGAAAATACTGGAAGCAGAGGAATACTGCCAGATGGGTTATTTTTGGAGATGAAAATTCAATATTATTTCAAGCTATGGCCACACACTCCCACAGACGCAAAGCCATCCCTGCTCTTCATCAGCCAGATGGTACTATCCTAGTGGCACATGATCATAAAGCTGGTGCTTTATGGAATTCATTTAAAGAAAGGCTAGGCACATCAGAATTCAGAGGCATACCTTATGATCTAGCCAACCTACTGCAACAGATTCCCATCCCTACATTGGACGAGCCTTTCGCCCATCAGGAAATCATTGCTGTATTGAAAGACATGCCCAATGATCATGCTCCCGGGCCAGATGGATTTAATGGAGTTTTTTTCAAGAAATGCTGGAGTATTATCAAAGATGATCTTATAAGATTATGTACTGATTTTGCTAATGGTAATCTGGACCTCTCCAGCATTAATGAATCACTCATCACTCTCATACCAAAGAAAGATGATGCAAAGTTTATAAATGACTACAGGCCAATTTCTCTACTGAATTATTCTTTGAAATTTCTTACTAAGCTACTGGCTAACAGAATGCAGCAAGTCATCCTTCAGGTCATTCACACCAACCAGTATGGTTTTATAAAAGGCAGGACTATACAAGATTGTCTGGAATGGGCCTATCAATTCCTACATGTTTGCCACAAGTCTAAGAAGAAAATTGTTATTCTGAAGTTGGACTTTGAGAAAGCCTTTGACAAGATAGAGCATGAAGTGATCTTGCAAGTTCTCCATCACAAAGGATTTTCTACTAAGTGGGTTGGCTGGGTTAGGAACATCTTGTCCACAGGTTCCTCATCAGTTTTACTTAATGGAGTTCCTGGGAAACCATTTAAATGCAGGAGAGGAGTGAGACAATGAGACCCACTCTCTCCCCTACTATTTGTTTTAGCAGCGGATTTGTTATAATCTGTGATCAATGATGCTGCTAGCAGAAACATTCTAACACATCCTTTGGGGCCAGATTATGGTGGAGATTATCCCATTGTGCAATATGCAGATGATACGCTTCTTATCCTCCCTGCTGATGGTGATCAACTGATGGCTCTGAAGAATATCTTGCTTACTTTTGCTGAGGCAACAGGGCTTAAGGTTAACTTTGATAAATCCTTCATAGTGCCAATCAGTGTTGAACATGATAAAATGGTGCTACTGTCAGATAGGTTGGGCTGTCAGGTTGAGGCAATGCCGTTCACCTATCTTGGTTTACCCCTGGGCACCACACGTCCGACAATAAATGAGTACATGCCAATTTTGAACAGGTTAGAAAGACACTTGATGGGTATTTCCAACTTCCTTTCATATTCTGGGAGATTAGTGTTGATCAACTCCATCTACTCGGCTATGCCAACATTCTACATGTGCTCCTTAAAACTGCCCTACCAAGTGTTGGATCAGATCGACAAATATAGAAAACACCTGCTTTGGGCTGGGGGTGATGTGACAAGAAAGGGAGGTCATCTTGTTGCTTGGAAAAATGCTTGTAGATCCAAAGAGGAGGGTGGTCTGGGAATCATTGATCTTAGAACACAGAATACGGCCTTGCTATTAAAATTTCTCCACAAGTTTTACAACAAAGTCGACCTACCTTGGGTGCATCTCACCTGGAAACACTTATACAAGCACAGCAAGCCTCCTCATGCCCAATCACAAGTTGGCTCGTTTTGGTGGAGAGATATAATGGCTCTCTTCGAGAAATATTTTACGATAGCATCCTGCAAAGTACAGAGAGGTGATTCAACTTTATTTTGGCAAGATTTGTGGGATTTGGGCATTCTGCAATGGAGATTTCCTCAGCTCTTCTCTTTTGCTCGAATTGATCAGATCTCTGTCAGATATTTCTTAACTAAGCCTCTGAACCAGAAATTTTTCCTTCCTTTATCTGAGATAGCTGCTGATCAGCTCATTGACTTGCTTAGTCTGCTGGTGGATCTGAATCTTGATGATGAAAGGGCAGATTTGTGGACTCACATTTGGGGATCACCTGAGTTTACCACAAAACAAGCTTATATTCAACTTAGAGGTACTATTGCAGCCTCTCCCCTATTCAAGTGGATGTGGAAATCCAAGGTACAGAACAAGCACAAATTCTTCTTTTGGCTTCTATTAAGGGATAGTCTTAATACAAGAAATCTGCTCAGAAGGAAAAACATGGCACTTCAGTCCTACAATTGCGTTTTATGTGTGGAGAATCTTGAGGAAACCAGAAAACATATGTTCTTTGAGTGTCCCTTTAGTCATGCCTGCTGGCATATCTGGATATCCATTGGGACACTTCCCTTGACTCTCTGAACATGGTGATTCAAGTCAGGCAAAGATTTGGTCGAGCAATTTTCAGAGAAGTGATTATACTAGCATGTTGGTCTATCTGGTGCTTGCGTAACAGCATAATTTTTGATGGTGCTGTGCTTTCCTTTTCCACTTGGAGTTGTATCTTTGAGAGAGAGTTCAAGCTGATGACTTTGAGAGTCAAACCAGCTGACAGGGAGAGGTACTTAAATTGGCCGAGTAGTCTACACTAGATCATGTTTTCTTTGGGCCTGGGGCTCGTGTATTTACTCGCCTGTACATATTCCATCCTTTCAATATATATAAAAAAAAAGGTAGGGGCCTCCCCTGCCGGTTCCTGTAAAAAAAATATGTTAGATATTTAAACGTTCTTTATTTTCGTTCCACTTGAATAATTTCGTTTCTAAACTTCCTGTAATATCGTTTTGCTGATATGGTATGCAAAACTAAAAATAATATTAGCCTTTTCCCCAGTGTAATCAATTTTCATCCCTACATAAATTACACGTTGGATGCAATGTTGTGTGGATGAGCTAATTAAACATTATAGATTACGATGTACCAAATTTACCTAATTTTTTTTGGAGAGAGAGAGAGAGAGCAACTAATTTTACTTATCTTTTTGAAACAAACAGGTTAGAAGAGCTGTTGATTATATTAAAAAAATTAAGTCCAGTCTAGATAACACGACCAACAGAAGAGAACAGCTAATTTTACCTGCGATAAAAGACGGCAGCTGATTCACATGTACAAGGATGATCTTCAGTATTGTTGGGCTGTTCGGCAGAAGAAAAAAGGTGCTTGTTATTTCTATACGTCGCATTAGAGGCCGAGTTGAAATTATGGGCCAAAACAGATAAAGATCAAATTTGCGATCTGGGCCTCTGGTATTAAGTTGCATTAGAGGCCGAGTTGGGCGGCCCCATTCGTCAAACGAAGAAAGGCCGGCCCTTGTTTGTTTGATAGGGAAATGTTGCAATGTTCGGTTGAATATTTCTGGTATGGCAACTTGACACCTCAAATCCTCAATACGACAAACTGGATACCCTATGTTTTTTGGAGATAGTGAATCGAGAATGCAAGTCTGAGGCTATCACGCACAAATATCGGACCTCCTGTGACTAATAAGGCTCAGCTCCTTCAAATTTCAAACAATTTCATATTCCAAAAAACTACTATCACTACTAGAAATGTAGCCATCGGTACCCATCAGAAGCCCCAATTCGGTACCGGGCAGGCGGGCAGACTAGCCAAAGGCTGGGCTACCGGCTGGACTGACAAAAAAAAACGAAAACAATATTTGGGCCCTGTTTAATTTCCAATCACATCACCAAACTTCCAAAAATTCTTTTCCCAAACTTCACTATTCACCTATCACATCAAATCTCTCTCTTCGTACATTAGCATTTTGATGTACACGACGAGACGAATCTTTTGAGCCTAGTTAGGTCATGGTAGGACAATGTTTACCACAAACAAACGAAAAGTGCTACAATGCGCTACAGTGTCCGATGTGATATTTTCACCAAACTGCTTTCTCCTCCTTTTTTTTGGAACTAAACACACCCTTGGACCACTGGAAGGTTCGCATTACGCGTGCGCGGCCAAGAGGATTCGAACCATGACCTCCAACCTCGCGTGTTGTTTTTTTACCATTCTACCTATACATCACATGTGATTGAGTGGGAGATGTTTTCCTTTTGAAATAACTCATGGAGGATCATTTAAGTACAGGCTAGTGTTACCAGCCGATACTAAATGGTTGCGCCACCTTAGCATCTGCTGGTACTAAAATACCACTTTTAGTACGAGCTGGTGTTTTGAGACGATACTAAAGTAGCTCCGAGGCCTCCGTGCCAGAGTTTTTTCCGTGCTCGGTACTAAAGGTAAACGTAGTGGATGAATGTTCGTTTTATAGTAGTGGATGGAAGCTACAAACAACCCATCACATATACTAATAATTAATACTCTGTAAAAAAGGAATATCTCTTAGGCCCATCTCAGTAAGGGTTTATGGCATTAAATGTGCTGATGGAGCATAGGTGTGAAAACCCATATAATAGATCATAAAATTAAAGTAATCATGAGCCTAGTTTGACTTTAAACACATGTTTTGACCTAAGTCAAACCAAAAGTTGATTTTTTTTATATAAATCAAAGGTTTGACCAAAATAAATTTTAAGGGTTTAGCTATACAAGAAGATCAAGATCATGAACATGACCCTGACATTAGTAAATCTAAAACTAGAGCAGAAAGTTTAGTTGAAGTTTAAATTTGAAATTTGAATTCAAAAGCTTATTTGAAAAGGGTTTGAGGATCCCAGTTTTGCTGCTTAATCTAGGGCTCAAATCAAAAATCGTCCAATATGAAAGTTGTAGAGAATAAAATTTTGAGAAACTTTATTTTTACAGTTTTTGAAGTTTCAATATGAAAACACTTGGAAATTGCTGGTAAAAACGAGGTCAAACTCTATTTAACCCCTTAAGCTCTAGGGAGCTTTTATACCTCCTTAGGTTGGCATCAAAACAATTCCACTTTTTATATAACAACTTAAAAATCTGCCAATATGAAAGTTGTTGGTTAACTCCGGGAACACAACTTTGTAATTGTGAGGATTTTGAAATTCGAAACGGAAAAGCTTCAAAAACTCAGTTAACGCTCAGCTGCACAAATTCTGCGGGCCGATATTTGTGCCAATTTTGGAGCGCGTTCCCGGACAAACCAAAATTAATTTCATATGTTGACCTTAACAAAAATTGTATCCTGGTGTACCAGCTACAACTTCAGTGTTTGAATATTTTAGAGTTTGGTTCAAAAGTTTGGAGTTGTGGGCAGTCGAATAGGGCACTTTGGGAGGAGTTTCTGTGTTCCGGTGCTCTGGAGCGCCCGCGCGTGTGCGCCGAGCAGACCGTGGCCGCGCTGCCAGTGAACCTCGCCCAACGCGCCAGCCAGGCCGAACAGCAAGCAGCCGAGCTCGGCCATTCTCTCGCGCGCACGAGCTCCTCTCACCCGCGCCCGAGTCGCCCTCCCCCAGCCAGCGTCGCCAGTGTCGCCACGCGGCCGGCAAACACCGACGTCCGTGCCACCAGACGAGCCGCAGCTGCCAAGTGGCCACCAAGGCTTCGCGTCGAAGCGTCCTCGCCTCCCCCACTGCCTATAAAAGCCGCCCAAGCACTCCGAGCTGCAGCGCCTCGCCGGGGTTTGTCCACCGCGCCATTAGCGCCGCCGCGGACCACCTCGCCGTGGGCAGCGAACTCCGAGCCATCCCAACCCGAGAAAACTGCATCAGAAGCTTCACAGAGACCTAGAACACCTCACTGACCCCGCAAAGCTCCTTCTCCGGCACCGCCCGGCTTTTTCCACGCGCAGCCGCCGCCATTAGCGCCGCCGTCGAGCACCTCGTCGTGGGCAGCTCGCTCCGATATGTAACAGCCCACATGAACACCACCAATGTGCTCCACATAGCCACGCAAAGCTCACCGACCACTCGTTCGAGTTCCCCGGCCGTCCAACTCGCCGGCGCTCACTCACCGCAGCCGCCAGATCCGCCTCGTCGCCGGCAGACCGTATCCGCCCACCATTGGCCACGAGTAGCATCTCTACAGAGTCTTGGTGAGCTCCTGGTGCTCATAGGGTAGATGTATTTGCCGCCCATTGCCCCACATCGCCGGAATTTTGATCCCCGTCGCCGCCGGCCATGAGGGACTAGATTGCGAAACGATTAAAACTTGAAGGGGCCTGGGTGCAAGAAACTAAGGACCTGTTTGTAAAACTTAAGTTAAAGTGTTGAGTTAAAAACAGTGAACTTCGTAGATCGATTAAAATTCATAGAACAATCATAAAATGCAAACTAAATTTTGTTGGACTCAGTGAAGCTATATCTACAACTTTTGAAAATAACATATATACTGTTTCTGTTTAGGTTTTTCTCTAAAAATAAAATAGTGTTTTACATCTTTTATGCATAACTCGAGCTACACAGAAGCTTTGCAGCTGAATTTTGGATATGTTGTTACTCATGGCATGCCTAGATCACTGTACAAATAGAACCTAAAAATATGACTTCTAGCTACTGTTTTCTATTTATTTTAGTTTCTAGCTTTGCTGTAGTAAAAGATTTTTAGTAAATTATTTACTCAGTAAAAGTGGCTCAACTTTTTTTGGTGGATCAGTATTGTGGTTAGCAATGCTCAGTAAATAGTAATGATGAATAAATTATGTTCTGCTCTCTAAAGTTGATTAAATGATAAAAATGAGCAATGGGATAACTTATTTAATGAAATACTCAAGTAACCATGTGCAAGCTACACCCACCACATGTTTATGTTTTCTGTTTTTCTTTATGTGATGTTGTTATGTAACTCTTTTGTATATGTACACAATCACCATCAAACAAGAAATGAAAGAAAATCACCACCCACATAACCCATACTTTTGTAAAGATAGAAAATATATATATGTTTTTATCTAGGTGAATATGGCCACAAATCCACCCCATACTTTGTTAAGTTCTGTAACAAGATTTGTTTTTGCAAATGTTTAAATAAAATCCAATGCATGTGCTTTTTCGTGTAGACACTAACCTCGCTGACGGGAATTGCGCGCTCGTGCCGGAAGCTGAAGTTCAAGGAGGAGAGCTGAACGTAATTGAGGCTAATCAGGACCCGAACCAAAGTTCGGAAGGGCCCAAGGCCAGTATTGAGCAAGAAGGCAAGCCCCGGAGCATAACCTGGTTTTCTCTAAAAATTTTATGCAATACTTTTATGTACTTATGTTTGTGCATTTAAGTATAGGAGTTATTTTGGAACCTTAGTTGCATTTTCTATAGGGTCCCAAGTTTGCTTACTAGTAAAGGGTCGTAGTAGTTGCTATGCTTAACTAGGACCCGGTTGAAGTCGAGTGATTTCCTGTCACTCGCGAGTTATAGGAATTTCTTGCTTTTCTTATGATGGAATCATAAGGATGATGGGCGGGGATGGTAAAGTTATTTTTGGAGGTTATTGGTGCCCCGCCTGTCTAGTAAGAATTTTGCTAAGGTCGAAATATGTCGGTGTTCGTGGTCAAGTTTTTGAACGTACTAAGCACATACCGAGAGATTTAATGGTAATCAGTAAGCCTATGTACCTGATTGAACCGGGGCGTGGCTTTACCCCGCTACCCCTGGAATTGGATTCCCATGGTGCATCATGTGGGAACAAGTGCGGCCACGGCACGGCGTCGTTCCGGGGACCGTTGGGGCACCTTGGATGCGGGCTCTGTACACAAACCGGGGATTGATGGGAACGGTTGAGAGGATCCGTCGAGGTCTTGCACTTTGTGTATTTAGGTTTTGCCTTGCAAGGTTAACAAATCGATTCGAATCGTCTGTCTCTCGCAGCTACTGAGACTGCTTGATCACTATGCTGCACTGAGTAAAAAGTTGAACAAGAGCTGGATATTGGATATATGTTGTTGCTTAAAATTGCTTGTACAACATGTTTGCTTAGAATAGGTGCTCATTTAGAATGGTGATTCTACTAGAATATGGAAAATAAAACTTGAAAGTAAGGACCCACTTTTTAATCGCTTTTGGCAAAACAAACCCCACAGCCAAAAAGCCTTGCATGTCTAGAAGTCTTTTCACTGTCGGGTAAGCCTTGCTGAGTATTAGTATACTCAGCCTTGCTTGTGGCTTTGTTTTCAGGTAATGCTTTAGAAGATATGGTTGCTAGTCTGACTTGGCCGACCCAGCTCCCTCCGGGCTGGACTGTTGAGTGGGACCCGTCCTCGGTCGGCGAGGATCCTGGTGATTGATGTCATGGGAGGCTTCCTCATGATATCACTTGCTCTCGAAGATTTTCGACGACACGACTAAAGGACTC
>OAMR01000282.1:505287-545619 GCA_900205405.1 Echinochloa crus-galli | reverse complement strand
AAATTCTAGTGATCATTTTCTTGTTTCTTTGGCTGCATGTCTTCAACAGTAGGTCACGTAGCTGGCCTCATTCCTTGCTACAACCATATGCATACTCCTTGTTTATTAATGCGTAAGTCTTGCGAGTACCTTTTTTACTCATGGTGCTACGGTTACCAAGTTGCAGGTGAGCCCGAGATGGTTTTTGGCCACTTCTACCCCGCCGACCCTAGTGTTGGTGACGAGTAGAGGAGTGGTGATGATTGTTTTTGATGGTGTTCATGGGCAACAACACCATTGAATGTCTCTTTTCCGCTGCGTTGTTTATGACCTTTTGGAGAGATCGTTGTTGGGGAAACTCTCACTAAATTCATGATACTAATGTGGGCTCTTTGGGAAGGGTTGTCATGAGTACCCCCTTGTCCACCTTTAGCGGGGTGGGCGAGCCGCATGGTCCTCGTGTCGTGTGGGTAAAGTAAGTACACCCTTGCAAGGTTAAATCAATTCGAATTGCCTCTCGGTTATGAGCAAGCTCAAAACATCGGATTCTTCGCTATGTTATCGTTTTGTTCATGTTATATGTCCCTATGATCATGCTCTATGTTCTATGTTTATATGATGTTGATCATGTTAAATCACTAAAACTTGTGGTGGGTTTGGACAAGATCAATAAAACTTGCTAGCTGTCCATAGGGTATTATATCACGTGATAATGGTCAAAAACTAAGGTAGGATGAGTTAGGCTTTTCGCAAATGTTACTTAACTTTATAGCCTCATTTCTTGCTACGACCATATGCATATTCCTTGATTACTATTGTGTGCATGTCTTGCGAGTACCTTTTTGTACTCATGGTGTTGCGGTTACCAAGTTGCAGGTGAGCCCAAGATGGTTTTGGTCACTTCTACCCCGCCAACCCTAGTGTTGGTGATGAGTAGAGAAGTGGTGGTGCTCTTTTCGATGGTGTCCTTGGGCAACAACACCATTGGATGTCTTATTTCCGCTGCGTAGTTGTGTTCTTTTGGAGAGATCGAATTTAGGAATCAATCTTAATCTCATGATACTCTTGTTTATGTTAGAGGGCTCAAAGTTGTTTTTGGAGTCCTTTGGTTATATTTCAGATTTGAACTTCGTTTATGTTGGACTTGTAATGTAAATTTTGCCCTTTATGGTTCATGTGCGATGAGAAACTTTGTATACGGTATGTGCGCTCGATCTTGAGCATGTTGTAGCACATACCAGGACTACCGGATTTGCTTTTATTTTAAGTGAATTGGGATCGGTTACGTGTCCTTTAGGTGTGAGTTAACACGTGGTGAGTCTAAAGATGAACACGTATTAGCCCTCATCTTGTCGGAACGTTCGATGGTTCATTTAAACCAAACGCGAATTGGTCGGTTCTTAGAAGAAATATTTTGTCTCGCTCCGCAGTAGATAAATACTCCGATAGACCATCTCCATTCCAAATCTCAAATTATTATTCACTATTTTTATTAAAATATTAGACCATTCGTCTTATTTAAAAATTCATATCAGTATTATTTATTTTATTGTAACTTAAATATGATTTATTTTTGTCTGCAATAAATTTTGAAATAAGATAAATAGTCGAATTCTATGAGAAAAATCAAGAAGTAAACAGTAATTTAGAAACAACAGCTTTAGACCGTGGCTACTTATCCCAACCCCTGCAGCAGGGTCTTGCCAAGTCAGCAGGATCAACTCAAATCCATGGGAGCGAGCAAACACTCCCAAATTCAGACACGTTCTTGTCACCGGCCGTTTTGGAGGACTTAAGTAAGACAAGGTTAATAATTCCAACAGAATCTTCCTGTAGTCTGATATGTACCCTGTTGTTTTCAACGTCAGTTGTTGTAAATCTTTGTTCTTATGTATCGCTTTCTGCACCTTGATGCTTACTTGATAGAATAACACCTACATCAAGATGGTAATTGCTCCACTAAGGATGAAACCGTTGCGTCCAGTCAGTTCTTGATGTTCCAGAACGGTTTGATCTTGGAAAGATAGTTTTGGGCATTATTTCCATCTCACCATATATCTATCATCTCTATACTATAAGGATTTGGTTTTTTTGAAAACATTTCTCAGCTAAATAATTTTTACCCACCCCTCACAGAGAATCCACGTATCAGATTTAGCGATGAAAGTTTTCACGGACAAGAAATAAAATGATATTTTTAGAGAATTCTTACTCTTTTAGCATTACAGTATAAAATATATGGGTAGAAGCTAAGTGTGGCTTCAGCTAGGTGTGCCGCGGACACGCTGACGCTCTCCGGTTCTATTTGTCCTCCAAAGCCAGCTACAGCCTACAGGTGCGGCCTTCGCGGCCAGATGGTGTAACATTGACCGTTGGAGCCTAATAGAAGATTGACGGTGAAAAAATTAGAAAAATCAAGCACACAATTATTATTGTTTCTTTAGTTTTTGTTCGTCGTTCAAAAAAAAATCGTTCAAATTTTTTTTGTTCGTCTGTTTTAATGCACGCGGATTTCGCTTGTTACGAAAAAAATGAATTATTGGGTCGCAGGCTTAGCTTCTTCTTCTTCTTCTTTTTTTTGTTTGAGCACAGGGTCGCAGGCTTAGCTAAGCTGCAGTGCACCCAAAAAAAAAGTTATGGGCCAGAATGGGTCAAGATCAAGTTTGGGCTCTGGGCCTCCGGCAATGGTCGTCGAGCCGTACTTCAAGTTGAACAACAGGCCGAGTTATTGGGTCCACTCGGGAAAAGAAGAACCATTCGTCAAAAAAAAGAAAAAAAAGAAAAGAAGAACCGCCTTCGTCTGTTTGAACGGGAAATAGTGCCCAGCGTAATGTTCCCTGATCATTTCTGCTATGGCCACTTGACACCTCCACACTGATAATCTTGATATCTATGATGTGGTTTTGGAGATAGTTGATCCGGCCAGTTTGTAGGTCCGAGGCTATCACGCCAGAATGTCGGACCTCCTGCTACTAGGTTCACCAAATTAATCACTCATCTCCGATCAAATCGGTAAAAAAAGAAAACCCTTCAGAATCAGAAGCGAAGCCACGTACGCAGCAGTGGGTGCATCACGCTTTGTTTTCAAGGCATCATGCCAATAAGAGAAGAGAGCGGACACACGGGCTCAAACAAATAACGGCAGCAGCGGCCTGTTCGACTGCCTGGTGGCTAGTGGCTGAGGCTTTTTTTTACTTAGAAAAAAAAATATTATCGGCTGGTGGCTGATAATCCAAACGAACGTTGACAGCCTGCTTGGCACTGCTGTCGCTCATTCACTCTCAAGGTTGCTGCTCAAGTCGAAGACGTCGCCTCGCTTCTCAGGGTACCTACCGTCGCTCCCTGCCCCGTCCTCTGCTTCTGGACACGATCGCCGGCCACGGACGTACCAACAACGATCTCTCCTGTGCAGGTTTTATAGCCGTGGTCCATGACTCTGATCCATATCCAAGTGTCGTTGGAGTCCGCTTGCAGCTGTACCTTTCTGGGGCAGGGGCGGCACTAGAAGTGTCACTCCGTTCAGGAGGGGAGTCCATCTAATAGTTTGTCGAGTGTTTATTGAAGAAAAAGAAATATCATGCATGCCTCACTTCTGCCCAGTCAGCAGATTCAACTCGAGTTCCTGTTCTTTCCTATATCTGTCTATTGTTTCCAAAGTCGGTTTTGTTGCAATTCTTCGTTCTTAGGCCAATCTCAGTAGGGTTTTATGAAGAGTTTTATTGCATTAATTTGTTGACGTGGCAGAGGAGAGATGAGTAAAACTGTCATAGCATACGAGAGAAGTTTTTCATCCCCATGAAACACATTTAGCTAGTTTTAATATAGATAACTGTGTAGTGAAACTACACACCGAGAGTGACTTATATACTATATGCATTGTTTTCTACACCTTGATGCTTACTGGACTTAATTGACATCTACATCAACATGGAGATTATTGATACGCTAGAGATGAATAGGGCCGGGGTAGACACGGAGCCAGCTCAGCTCGGCTCGTTCAAGTTCGTTAGCTTAACGAGCCAGTTCGGCTTGACTCATTAACAAAACGAGCAAAAAAAAGATGACTTGGCTCAGCTCGTTAACAGATCGAGTTGACTCGTTAAACTCATAAGCTATGAGCAAATTTAAATGCAGTATTATAATTTATATTACATATAAAAAATATAATAATTATAAGTTCTATACTTCTAAAATCTATTCTACCATACTATGATGGCATAATATCACTTAATACAGTGTATATAGAGATTACACAAGTCAAATCTAATCAGTGGTTTATTTGTTAATTTATTGAACCTTGTTATCTGGCTCGTGACGAAACAAGCAAAAATAGTTTCTCGGCTCGTTATAAGATCGATCGAGCTGAGCCAAGCAGAGTTAGGACCGAGCCAAGCCAAGCCAACTAGCGAGCTTTGAGCTTTCGGTCCACTTCTAGATGAAACCGCTCCCTCAGTCCTGCATGATTATCTAATTGGTAACTGGTTTTCCTCTAGTGCCATAGATTTTGAAAATTAGGTCTTTGTAGTAAGTTTTTGCTTGGATACTTTTATAAGAGTTATGATCGTCCTTCGATAATTATACATTTGAAAAAGGTTGCAATCGTCAATAAGCCAAACAACAGCGAAGTATTCATTTTATAACTAGTCCGTATTTAAAGTTAAATCTACCTGCTGCTATTGTCAAGGACAACATTTATTCACGTCTATCTTATAGCACATAGTGATCCCTATGCATAGGAACTATATCTTGGCTGTGTTTAGTTCCCAGAAATTCTCTCTCCAAACTTCACTATTCACCTGTCACATCAAATCACATTAAATCTCTCTCCTCATGCATTAATCACTAAAGGTGAGTAAATAAAAAAACTAGTTGCATGATTTTGATGTACACGACGAGACGAATTTTTTGAGGCTAGTTAGGTCATGGTAGGACAATGTTTACGTTCTTCTGTGGCGCTATTGGCTCCGTTTCTGATACAATTAATAAGCATAAGAACCAGCATTTAGTAGCACACACTGAATATATCATAGATAGCATTTGCATTTTATGTCCATACTCCATGATACCCACTAAAGCAGATCATCAAGACCCATGAGTTATTTTTGTGTCATATACCGTTCAGTGGAATTTATTCAAATGGAAATGGAGTAGGAACTTCTGAGCAAAATGGTCTTTAACTGCTTTGATTATATAAGCTTCCTGAGTATACATCTATGATAAATTAGTTATTTCGTTGAAAGACACTTCCTCATCTTTCATGCTATCTCCCTAGGTATCTCGATATAATGGTTTCTGAAGGCTTAGAAATAACACAACCTGCTCTGGACCCTGATTTATCAACTGATATCCACCATCGAATCACAATCCGCAATAAGATGTCAAAAGTGCACAGGTGCTTCTGTCTTTCTATTTTTCGCACAAAATTTTCTTTGTGTTTTCCGAAATAACTTTCAATGCTCTAAAAGACACCTTTTCACTTTTTATGTAGGAGAATATACGACAATCGGCCTAGTATGAACTGTTCTGACGAAAGTAAAGGGCCTCCTTGTACAGGGTAAGGACCGAAGCTATCGTGGATCAATGATATAGTTTATTCCTAACCCAAGACTGCCACATTGTTAGATTGAGTCGACCATTTGATTATTGAAGCAAAATCGCATTGTGCAGCTGATTTATTCTTTGACCAATTATCTTATGAACTATTTCAACGCATTTTGTCCCTTGGATAGGTGGGTTGAGGGCATGGCGCCAGTTTTTTCTCGCGCTGCTTGGAAATGTGTATGGCATCTAATTCAGGTGCGAATACTGTTCCTCTAGCCTGTTCTTTGGACTGTTTTGATTGAACAACCTATTATTTGGATTTATAAAGTGTGAGTTGATGGTCATATATCTTAACTAGCAAAGGCACATGTGCGCACGCACATGTATAAAATAAATCAAATATAACATATAAAATATAGTTGCAATACCCGCGTGGCACGCGCGTGCTAAACTCTCTTCTATACATTTGTCTCAACTCATGTACCACGCACGTTTATTGATGACATGTAGGTACTAAAACAGTGTCACTTTAGTGGACCATGGTAGACAGACCAGCCGTGCGAAGCGCTTTTAAAATACTTTATGTTCGCTCTCTCATGTATAGAGAGCTTTATGTATTCTCAAAACTTAATAGTTGGCATTTATTTATATTTATATGAAGAAAAACTCTCCGATTTATTGTCTAATGAAATACGGGATAATTGTGTATAGACGTGGGTACAAACGTGAGTATATTTAGGTGGGTTCTTTTTTGGGTGAAAAAAGTTGAGCGGGGAAACAACTAAAAGAGCCTGAAACATGGCTTTCTAGTTTTTCCCTCCCACCAAAGCCTGATAGGTGGGTCCTCTGTGAGAGGGTGGGGGTGAATTTTTTTGGTGGAAGGTGTTTTCAATTCTTCTAGGTACTAAAAAGTATATGGCTAGAAGTAAGTGTGGCTTCAGCTAGGTGTGCCGCGGACACGCTGACGCTCTCCGGTTCTTTTTTTTTCCTCCAAAGCTAGCCACAGGTGCGGCCTTCGCGGCCAGATGGTGTAACATTGACCGTTGGAGCCTAATAGAAGATTGACGGTGAAAAAATTAGAAAAATCAAGCACACAATTATTATTGTTTCTTTAGTTTTTGTTCGTCGTTCAAAAAAAAATCGTTCAAATTTTTTTTGTTCGTCTGTTTTAATGCACGCGGATTTCGCTTGTTACGAAAAAAATGAATTATTGGGTCGCAGGCTTAGCTTCTTCTTCTTCTTCTTTTTTTTGTTTGAGCACAGGGTCGCAGGCTTAGCTAAGCTGCAGTGCACCCAAAAAAAAAGTTATGGGCCAGAATGGGTCAAGATCAAGTTTGGGCTCTGGGCCTCCGGCAATGGTCGTCGAGCCGTACTTCAAGTTGAACAACAGGCCGAGTTGGGCCCATTCGGGAATAGAAGAAGTAAAAAGTCTATTTTACGTCCCTTATATTTAGCCGTCGTTCGTTTTTCGTCCTCTAAGTGCAAAACCAGAAATCTTTAGTCCTGCAAGTTCCAAAACCATGCGTTTTTATCCCTCAGCATTTTCGACGGCGGTTTCGCTGACATGGCAGCGGTTTCGCTGACGTGGCACGCTGACATGGCGTGCTTAAAATGGCTGAAACTTTGAAAAATCACAACTCTACTAGATGGACACACTCACCAGAGGCACACAGAAGTTGGATTTACTATTTTATAATATTTCAAATATTTACTATGCATTTTACAAGTTCTGTGGCATCTTTTCTTGCCTATTTTATTTCGACAACAAAATAATATCAAACATGTAAATAATTGACTCTACTGTGTAAAGATGCTCATGAGGAAGCTAAAAAAATTGGACTTATATTTTTATCATTATTTTATGATTTTATATTATTTTTCAAAGTTTTAGCCATTTTAAGCACGCCATGTCAGCGTGCCACGTCAGCGAAACCGCCGCCACGTCGGTGAAACCGCCGTCGAAATCGCCGAGGGATGTAAAACACACGGTTTTGGAACTTGGAGGACCAAAGATTTCTGCTTTTGCACTTAGAGGACGGAAAACGAACGACGGCTAAACTTGAGGGATGTAAAATAGACTTTTTCCATAGAAGAACCATTCCTAAAAAAAAGGAAAAGAAGAACCGCCTTCGTCTGTTTGAACGGGAAATACTCCCTCCGTCCCATTATATTAGGACCTGAAGGGTTCAAAATATAAGGTCCTGAAAGGATAGGACAAAAGTAGATGGGGTTGGTGGGTGGGTGGAGAGTTGGTGAGTAGTGTAAAATGAGGGGTATAGATGTCATTTTCTTTCACTGTTGTTTTCTGAGTTTGAATGCTTTAGAATCTTATATTTTAGGACGGAGGGAGTAGTGCCCAGTGCAATGTTCCCTGATCATTGCTGCTATGGGCACTTTAGAACCTCCACACTGAAAATCTTGATATCTATGATGTGGTTTTGGAGGTAGTTGATCCGTCCAGTTTGTAGGTCCGAGGCTATCACGGCAGAATGTCGGACCTCCTGCTACTAGATTCACCAAATTAATCACTCATGTCCGATCAAATCGGTAAAAACAAGAAAACCTTCAGAATCTGAGGCGAAGCCACGCACGCCGCAGTGGGTGCATCACGCTTTTGTTTTCAAGGCATCATGCCAATAAGAGAAGAGAGCGGACACACGGGCTCCCCACAAATAACGGCAGCAGAGCCGGCAGGCAATAACGAACGTTGGCAGCCACTGCTGTCGCTCATTCACTCGCCCCTGCCCCGTCCTCTGCTTCTGGACACGATCGCCGGCCACGAACGTACCAACAACGATCTCTCCTGTGCAGGTTTTATAGCCGTGGTCCATGACTCTGATGCATATCCAAGTGTCGTTGAAGTCCGCTTGCAGCTGTACCTTTCCGGGGCAGGGGCGACACTAGAAGTGTCACTCCGTTCAGGAGGGGAGTCCATCTAATAGTTTGTCGAGTGTTTATTGAAGAAAAAGAAATATCATGCATGCCTCACTTCTGCCCAGTCAGCAGATTCAACTCGAGTTCCTGTTCTTTCCGATATCTGTCTACTGTTTCCAAAGTCGGTTTTGTTGCAATTCTTTGTTCTTAGGCTAATCTCAGTAGGGTTTTATGAAGAGTTTTATTACATTAAATTTGTTGACGTGGCAGAGGAGAAATGAGGAAAACTGTCATAGCATATGAGAGAAATTTCATCCCGATAAAACTCATTTAACTCGGTTAGCTAGTTTTTAATATAGAGTGACTTGTATATATGCATTATTTTCTACACCTTGATGCTTACTTGACTGAATTGACATCTACATCAACATGAAGATTATTGATACGCTAGAGATGAATAGGGCCGGGGTAGACGCGGAACCAGCTCAGCTCGTCTCGTTCAAGTTCATTAGCTTAACGAGCCAGTTCGGCTTGACTTATTAACAAAACGAGCAAAAAAAGACGGCTTGGCTCAGCTCGTTAACAGCTCGAGTTGACTCATTAAATTGATGAGCTATGAGCAAATTTAAATTTAGTATTATAATTTATATTAATATAAAAAATATAATAATTATAAGTTCTGTACTTCTAAAATCTATTCTACCATACTATGATGGCATAATATCACTTAATACAGTGTATATAGAGATTACACAAGTCAAATCTAATCAGTGGTTTATTTGTTAATTTATTGAACCTTGTTATCTGGCTCGTGACGAAACAAGCAAAAATAGTTTCTCGGCTCGTTATAAGATCGATCGAGCTGAGCCAAGCAGAGTTAGGACCGAGCCAAGCCAAGCCAACTAGCGAGCTTTGAGCTTTCGGTCCACTTCTAGATGAAACCGCTCCCTCAGTCCTGCATGATTATCTAATTGGTAACTGGTTTTCCTCTAGTGCCATAGATTTTGAAAATTAGGTCTTTGTAGTAAGTTTTTGCTTGGATACTTTTATAAGAGTTATGATCGTCCTTCGATAATTATACATTTGAAAAAGGTTGCAATCGTCAATAAGTCAAACAACAGCGAAGTATTCATTTTATAAGTAGTCCGTATTTAAAGTTAAATCTACCTGCTATTGTCAAGGACAATATTTATTCACGTCTATCTTGTACTAGTACATAGTGATCCCTATGCATATGCATAGGAGATACTCCCTCCGTCCCACAATATAAGCATTCTTCGTTCGTGTATCACGTTTGACCATCCGTCTTATTCAAAAATTTTGTAAATATATTATTTAATTTACTATAATTTATTTTATCATTAAGTATACTTTAAATGTGATTTATTTGTTTTATATTTTTATAAAATTTTTTGAATAAGACGGATGGTCAAACGTGATCCCTGAAAGTCAACAAATGTTTATATTTCGGGACGGAGGGAGTATATCATATGTCATGTACAAATACAAATTATATCAGATCGCATTTCAGTCATTAATTTTTTTTTTGTCATTCGTAGTTTTTCGATCACATCATCTTTACCGGAGCCCGCATTTCTGCACCTCACCGGCTGTGCAAAAAGTGCTGCAGTGTCTATCACGCGGTGAGAACACTGGCTACAGTGGTCCCAAAGCAGAGCACAGCAGGGCCTGTTTAGTTCCTAAATTCCACTCCCAAATACACTATGCTAAAAGAAGATTCTCCATCACATCAAAATGTCATAACATGCATGAAGTATTAAATATAGATGAAATCAAAAACTAATTACACAGTTTTGTTGTACTCTGCGAGGCGAACATTTTGAGCCTAATTAATCAATTTTTGGATAATTTTTCACAAATACAAACGAAATGCTACAGTAGCGCAATGATTACGAAGTGACATCTTACTCCAAAATTCAACCTCCCAATTCTAACATCTAAACACCACCTAAGTCATAAACACCACCTAAGTCATAAAGCACCACGTTCTTTTCTTTTCAGGTCTCACCAACGGCGGAAGGTCACATGTGTATGCCCAGACATATACTCCCTCCGTTCTGAAAAACTTGACGTTTAGGACAGCGACACGGTCTTCAAAACACAACTTTGACCTTCTATTATTATAAAAATATTTATCAAAGAGTGGTATATGTATGGTTTTATGAAAGTATTTTTCAAGACAAATCTATTCATATAGTTTTCACATTTGTAACTCAACAATTTAAAAGTTATTGATGATTTATATTCCCAATGTTTGACCCAAACCTTGTCCTAAACGTCAGGGTTTTCAGAACGGAAGGAGTACCCGAAGAAGGGGAATCTAATTTCTTCTTGTTCCCTGCCACTTGCTGTCAGCTATCCGGAAACCTCTCAAAATCTAACAACCTGCATTCTTTGGTCGCGTCGCCTCAATAATTTATTAATTAGTGAACCTAACACTTGTACACAGCACATAAAAGAACTCACACGGTTTACTACCTGTCACTCATTCTAAAATGACTGCACTCTTATTTACACTTGAAGCAACGCTGTCTCTCTCAGATCCCATTATCACTCCATTTTCAGACCTACATACAAAAAGAAATCCATCAACCACTACGTCGTACTATAAACATACAGCACCCAGACAGCACGCCAAAGCGATCTGAATGACCTCATTCATCGCGGCTCGATCATGGTGATGGACACGTCGTTGATCGACAGGGGAGACGTCGTGGACTCGGTCTTGGTCGTGAGCGGGAGCGCCGACAGGGGCATCTTCCTCAGCCGTGTGAAGAGCGGCGGCATGGCTGGCTCAGGGAGCTTCATGTGGTCGCTGATGAGCATGAGCAGGACGTTGGACATGGTCGGCCGGACGTCGGGGTTCTCCTGCACGCAGAGGAGGCCGACATGGTAGCATCTCCAGGCTTCGTCCTTCGGGTAATACGAGCGCCCCAGCGAGAGGTCCATGAACTCGGCGGCGCGATCCTCTGTCCACAGCTTCCATGCCTGTTGAAATCAAAGTTCAGCTAATTTAAGATCATCACTGGATTGAATTTTGTAAAGTGAAACAGTATATACAGCTAGCTCAAAAATTATGAGAGTTTCGGATGATCTACATACGTCTTGGATGAGGGATTGCTGGTGCTCCTCTAGGTACAATGCGCCGTTCCTCTGGCCGCTCAAGATCTCCAGTAACAGGACTCCGAAGCTGAACACGTCTGACTTCACCGAGAAGACGCCCTCCAGCGCGAACTCCGGCGCCATGTACCCGCTGCCATTGCATTCGCGGCAACACACAAAAGGGATCAGAAACACAAGCATTATGGCTCGGAACAGAGCATCGTTCACAATATTTAATTGTAAATGGATTTGTGCATATATGTTTTACTAGGTTCCGACGACGCGGCCGGTGTTGACGGCGTCGGCGTCGTCCTCGAAGATCTTGGCCATGCCGAAGTCGGAGATCTTGGGGCACATCTTGCGGTCGAGGAGGACGTTGCTGGCCTTGAGGTCCCGGTGCACCACCTTGAGCAGCGAGTCCTCGTGCAGGTACAGCAGGCCGCGGGCGATGCCCAGGATGACGTCGTGCCGCGTGCTCCACCCCAGCTGCGCGCTCTTGCTCGGATCTGCGCTCAGCCGCGCGCCACCAAATTAAACCAACACACCAAAACTTGTTGACCCATTTACTGAATATGTACTGATGATCCACCGATCGACATGGCGAATTTTCTGGTGGTGCACAATAAAACTGCAAATCGACAACTCTGTTTTCACCACCCGCAGCTAGGCGCTGGCACAATTAAGGGTGCCAGTTGCGCAGTGCGCGTCGTGTTAATTACCACACTTAATTGGTGGTGGTACTAGTTAGCAACTGGGTGCAGTCAATCACGCTCGAATTGATGAGCCGACGATAGAGATGAGATGAGCTAATTCGTAGTACGAGACTCGTAACCGAACGTGGGTGGGGATTTATGCCGTGACGGCGCCGAGCCCAACCACCGCGAGAGCTACGCGCCCACGGCATGGCGCCGGACATGGCCGGAACAGTGGGTGGACGGGGGAGCAGCCGAGGATCTCTTGGCTGAGGTTAATTTCGTACCGAAGAGGAAGGCGTCGAGGCTGCCGTTGGGGAGGTACTCGTAGACGAGCAGCTTCTCGTCGCGCTCGGCGCACCAGCCCAGCAGGCGCACCAGGTTCCGGTGCTGCAGCTTGGCGATCAGCTCCACCTCGTTCCGGAACTCCGCCGCGCCCTGCCGCGACCGTGCCGACAGCCGCTTCACCGCGATCTCGGACCCGCCGCTCAGCACGCCCTGTTATGCACGGCCGGCGAGCTGATTACGCATGGACATCGTTACGGTTTGGCAACAGAAAGCTACGTTGACTTGATAGCTCACTCTGTAGACGGGACCGAAGCCGCCTTCGCCGAGCTTGTTGGCCTTGGAGAAGTTGTCCGTGGCTGCAAGGATGGAGGTGAGGTCCATGCACGCAGATCACCACCATGCACCACACAGGATAATCAGTTAGGACACCGAGACACGACGTGCACGTACACTGAGAATGAAAGCAGAGGAGGTCAGGTCAGCAGCTAGCTCACCGTTGCGCTTCCGCCACCTCCAGCAGTAGATGCAGTAGAAGAGCGTGCAGGCGATGACCGTCACCAGCACGCCCACCATTATCCGCATCGCGTCCGGGCTCGACTTCGACTCCGACCCGGAACCGTGCCCCGCCGGCGCCGGAGCCGCGCCCAACAGCCGCCGGTGGCCGCTGCCCAGCATGCTTCTCCGGCGCAGACGCAGAGCCTTGTTGAGCCTTCTCCTGTATGTCCTTGGACGAAGCAAGCTCCCGAGTTCTGCTGCCGCTGCCGCTGCTGGGTGCGTGTAGTGCAGTGCACCGTTGGAAGAAATCAAGAAAATCCGCCGAGGTCGATGTGGGTACGGCGCGAGAGGAAGAACAAGTGTGGAAGGGAGGAAGTGAGGCGCACGCGAGGGGCGGAGGAGAAAGAGGTGAGAACGGGCAGGAGGATTATTGCTGAGTGAGCACAGAGGACGGAGGATTGCTGCGGTGCGGTCCGTTGAAAAGTAGCGCAAGCGGCATGCCAACGAGCGTTTCACCTCTCGTCACGCTTGGCCTTTTGTGCTGTCAGAACCTGGAGGCGGCGGGGACGTTTGACCCAACGACGGGTGTTCTTGACTTGCTGTATCCACTGCACCTGCGCGAGCCCCGGTTGGGATGAGATGGGGACAAAATAAAGGTGCCCTGGGTTTCTAGAACTACTTTGCTAATATCTCCTCAGGCGTTCCAGAAGATTTTGATTAAATGGAGGCTCTTGGGGATTTGCATGGTGGTGTCGCAACATTTCCAACGGGAAGCTTCAATCCAAGAGGATGAACTAATTCTTCCATATGTCCATGTTTTTTAGTGGCACATCTCTGGTTTTCAAATGGTTTGGTCATATCAGCAAGGAGAACGGCGTCTGACCATTTATCTTATTTAAAAGTTTAATCTAAATATATAAAATAACAAGTCATATTAAAAACACTTGATGGTAAAACAAGCCACAAACAAAGTATATGATACTATAATTTTTTGAAAGAAAATATTGCAAGAAAATGTCAATAGCAAATAGTCATTTGGAATTAAGGTACTACTGTACATAATAGCGAAATCAGGAAAGGAGAACCTGCAGCTCTTCTAGGTGACAGCAACACATGCTGACACGCACTGCACATAACAGCCCCTCTCCTATTTCTTCACACCTTCTCCAGAAAATGAACCTGCATTATTTGCACCCCCATTGTCAATGTATTGCTCAAAAAGGAGCATAATTAATTGACCACTAAACTAGCAGCCTCAACTGCCCTACCTAGCGCAATTTAGCACTCCATAGCCACTCTCTGTCTATATTGCCCACTTTATCTATACTCTCTGTCCAAATTATAAAACCCAACCATGCCTGCTTGAAAAAATAGCTCATGATTACCATTTTCCACAATGGAAATAAACCATGGGACAAGAGGAATGGGACACTGGTTTCTCTATTTTATTTGAAATATTTTGCCAAGATTTTTATTTTTTATTTTGAAACAACTATTTCATTTGAAGTTTGTCAGTGACTAGATAACATTTTTTTTTGCGAAACAGATAACTTGTGATGGCAACATGTTCTTTTTCGTCGAATTAATGATGACCATCTGATCAAATATACTTGTTCAAGTGGTTGGATTTCATCAAAGGTTTAGGATGATTATTGAAAAATACATTAGTTTTAAGCACTGAAATTAATGAGCCACCATACCCAAATTTCATAGTTTATCCCAAAAAGGATCAAAGTCACGAGTCCCCCGCGTCGCTCTCCCCAGGGGCGGCTCGGGCGGCAGCCGAACCCAAGCCGCTGCTGCCCCTTCTCACCTCCTTCCACACCTCGCCACCGCCCGAGCAGAGCACCGGAAGCCCGCGTGGCTGTCAGGACGGCGGCGGCGGGGTGCTATCGGCGTGCCAGGCATCCCCACGAGCAGATTTGGGGTGGCAACGGGGGAGGCGACGCGAGATGCGGCGGCGACCGTGCCCGAGTTGGAGGCGCGAGGTCCGGCGAGGCTGCAGCGGCATCGGCGGCTGTGGGACATAATTGTATCATCTCGATGTAATTGTCTAAGATCAATAAAGCTTTCCTTTTCCAAAAAGAAAATTCATAGTTTATTATCTAGGGTACAGAGAAGGTGAAATAGGTAATAAAGAAGAAATGTAAGTTGATAAGAATGAAGTGTACAAATTGTCTACTATATAGAGGCTCATTCCATTTTTGTTCGATCTTAAAATTATTCTTTGACCATTAGTTTTCAACAAACAAAAACACTCCAAAATGTAAATCTTGTTGTAAACAGTTTGACAAAGATCTAATCAAAGTATAAAAAATTTCTCTTTTAAAAATAGAGTAAGCATTTCAAATTTGAATGAAGGTAGTACCGAAGTTCTACAGAATACTGGAGCACAGGATAGTAGATTTGTTGTGCATCACGCCAGCAGCTCGCCAATTTTAATCATCAGGATGAGTGCCCTATCACATCTCGTAGGCACTAGCAATTGATAACGTTAACTTTGTAGAGTACTCTATTATACTTTGGTTCCTGCTTTCTGTCGGCTTTACAAAGTTCTGTTCACCAGCTGATGCACTTTTCATGAATTGCCATTGACCGGGCATTTGCCAAGTTTCTAGGCAATGATTCTGATGCAAATTTTCACTTGCCATTATCAGTCCAAGCATCTGAACAACTTACTGAACTAAATGGATTCATATAGGGCCTAGACACAAGTCGTAGTAGGATACATTTGCTAAGTCCTAGGCCATGTTTCTTTTCTTCCTCAAAATTTTTTTTCCAAAGGAAATCTTGCATGCATGGAGTATTAAATGAAGTCTATTTGTAAAACCCTCTTAGGGATGAGTGTGATTTTGCGCGACGAATCTAATGAGCCTAATTAATTCATGTTTTATTACAGTAATGCTATAGTAATCATCCTCTAATCATGCGGTCAAAGACCTCATTAGATAGGTCTCGTGAAAGTCCATTTGTTGTGAAGATAAAACTGACTCTATTTAATACCCTAAATTATTGGTCAAAGGAGCTGAAAAAAATTTTCAACTCTCAAAGAAACACAGCCCTAGTAGGATACATTCAGCTGTGGAGGCAGAGCCAAGTCCTAGTAGGGTACATTTGCTATTTCTACTGATCACAAAACAAAGTCCTTGTCCACGACAAGGTAGATAATGTGGGCAAGAAGGAACCCACTGGATTAACCGTTTAGGTCAGTGTCCGTGTTTATCGACCGAGTACCTGCCTATGGGACCTCAGATTAAGTAGTCTCGTGGGTCTCGCCGAGTTCTAAGGAACGAGGGGTGCACACACTAGACAAGGATTTAAACAGGTCCGGACTGTAATGTACTAATACTCTATGTTGTGTATACTTTATTGATTTGTGTATGAGTTGAGTTGTATAGCCTACCGAGCTATGGACCCCTGCCCTCCTTTATATATCCTAGGGGTAAGGTTACATGACAAGTGTCATGGTCGGTTACAATATGAGAGTCCTAGTAGGAGTACACGAGTAGTTCTACCAGGACTCGTTCTTTTTCCTTGAGGGTACTCGGGGATCCATATCCCACGTCACCTAAAATTAATATCGAACAAGAAGCTCATTTGCTTCAAACATATTTGGGAAATTGGTCGTCACATCCTGTTGGCCCTTTTGGAGTCCGTTGCAAATAATATCATTTTTTATGGTGGTATAGTGTCCGTTTCCTGTTGGAGAGTTGTTTTCAGTGAGCAGCTGAAACTGGCCACCCTTTGAACGAGACCAGTGATTTGAGACAAAATATATTAAACTTTGAATGAGTAGTAATTTGTAATTTTCTCAGGTTTTCTCATTGTTTTGCTTGAGGCCAATCCTCTCTGATACATATTTCTTTATTAATATCAATATAAAAAATAGGTTGGGGCCTCCCTTAGGATCCTCATAAAAAAAAGACCGGGCGTTTGTCTACACTGTTGAAGAATCAGTGCCAACTCTCTCTGAATAAATAACATGCTGCTGGTACTCGTTGCCCCTGGTAGTACATAATAGTGGGACCTTGCGTGAGAGTTTTACAAGAATTACGGGCAGACTTCTTGTTTGGTTTGATTTTCTGCACGGTCCAAAAACATACGATCCAAAAACCGAAGCTAAATCAATTTTGTGACCCTTTCCTAAAAAAATCAGTGGAGATGACGGCTGATAGAATTTAGAACCAAGTGTAGCTCACCTATGTTTGCATCCTTGATTCAGCAAATATGTTTCTACACTTAGTTTAGAAGAAAATGATGTTATGTTTATGGATTGTGAGGCGTCTATAATAACTTTAATATCAAATTCTATCAATTTTCATCTCTCGACCATGATTATAAAGGATAAGGATGTATTTGTGGCCATTCATAAGGGTGTCCGTGCATGTGTATTTAATGCATTTTTGAAACAAAAACATACTAAGTTAAATGGGGACTGCGAAAGATAAAATGGGAGCATTTGACAGAAGAAAAAGAAAGAAAAGATGGGTGCACAGCGGATATGTGGCACCGCTGATGGTTTGGTAGCTACTCCCTCCGTTCTGAAAAAACTGACGTTTAGGACAAGGTTTAGGTTAAATACTGGGAATATAAATCATCAATAACTTTTAAATTGTTGAGTTTACAAATGTGAAAACTATGTGAATAGATTTGTCTTGAAAAATACTTTCATAAAAGTATACATATATCACTCTTTGATAAATATTTTTATAATAACAAGAAGTCAAAGTTGTGTTTTGGAGACCGTGTCGCTGTCCTAAACGTCAATTTTTGAGAACGGAAGGAGTAGCTGCAATAATCGTCCCAAGCATATAAATTAAATAGACGCGAATTGCTGAAAGTGAGTGTTAACCGTTAAGTAAATGAAATATACTGTACTACGACAGACATGTACCTCTCTCGTCGCGGCCATACCTTTGCCAGCCACGACAGACAAGAGGAGAATGCAGGACAGAGGCAGAGGTTTTGCCCCGGGCTATGGAAGGAGTCGTGGCTGGCAAAGGTATGGCCGCAATGCTTGGCATGGGGGGCGTTCTGCTTCGGGTTATCGTGGAGGGTATGGACAGTTTGGGGGAAGGAACAATACTATGAGCTGTGAAAGGGTGGAGAATCTGTCCAAAAAGCAGAGCTGGTTGGAGAAAAGTGCGAAACCAGGTGAAGAGGAGAAGAAAGAGGAAGATGTCAGAATGGAAGACGCCACTCAGGAGGAGGAGGTAGATGGAACTGCAAAATGCACTCGGTGCTCGAAGAAGGGACATGTAGCAGGGAGTTGTAACACAGCAATTTATTGTGTTATATGTGACTCCCCGGATCACATGAATCATAGATGCCCAGTGTTGAAGGCACCAAAGCAAGTTGCCCATGTGATTGGGTATGCTGTGCATGGGCTGGGCTTCTATCACATCCCTAGACCTCCTTTGTCTCGCCCGAAGAAGGATTCCAAGATGGCACGTATCAGTGTTGAAGGTGGCAGCTTGTCCATGGAGCAGGTGGTGTTTCAGTTGCATAGGTTATTCCCTGGCAGATGGAAGTGGGACATGACAGAGCAGGACAATGCTTTTATCACTATGTTTCCTTCCAAAACTGATTTGCTCCGGGCTATTGACTTTGGTGGGGCTGATGTTAGGGGGAATGGGGTGGCCCCTGGTTTGTGACTGAAATTTGAGCAGTGGTCTGAGAAGGAAGAGGGCTTCTTACTCCCCAAGGTCTGGGTCAAGGTGTAAGGCATAAGAAAGGCATTGAGGGAGTACCATGAACTATGGGCAGTTGGTTCAATGCTGTGATCAACACAAGTTGTTGACATGGAAACAACCAGGAAGAACAAATTTGGGAGAATTTTTGTAACAGTCCTCAATCCTAGCTTGATCCCACCAAGATTGGATGTTGTTATTGGTGATCACTACTTTGAATTGGAATTTGAGGTGGAAAGGATAGGAGTTGATGAAAATGGGAAGGAGGCAGAATTTAATTGGGATGGTAGTGGGGGGCAGGATCAGGCAGGGACAGAAGAAGTGGAAGAAGGGAGGGAGGATGCTAAGGGGTTTAACAGAGATAACAAGAGAAAGAAAGTGGGTGAGTACAGCTCACCAGTAGGAGTAGTGGCTGTGGGTGAGCCTGAAATTTATCAGGCTGGTAACAGTGAAGCTGCGGGACAAACTGCTGACGGTAGTGGGGCAATCAAAGAGGCCATTCAACACATGACTGAGGCAGAGCTGATGGTCTTTCTGAGGAAAAAGGCTGAAAGCATTCTGGATATCTCCGTTAGCAATGTGCTTGATGAGGTTGTAGAGAAGGTGCTGGTAGAAAACTCAGAAGATGAGGGATATCAGATCTCAGAAGGAAAAAATGATGGTTTAGAAGAGATGGATACAGGGGATATACAGAAAGATAGGGAAGTGGAGGAGAACAAACAAAGGAAGGAGAACAGGAATAAGATCAACTCAGAGGGAGGACAAGATAGGGTAAAGATAGCTGCTGCCATACATGAAGCAGTACTGTCCCCAACAAGGGCTAGTCCCAGGCTAGCAGGAAGCAAGGAGGAGGACACAATGACCAAGGCACAAAAGAGGGCCTCTGCCAAAGCTCTAGAACAAGTGGAAGGTATGTCACCCTGTAATAGCTCATTTGTTCCTGTTAATTCTGATGTGATCAGTTTAATAGAACAGGTGGGGGTTTTGTGTGGGTCCTCTTTGCTTGAAATCTCTAGGTCAAGGAATCGGTTGCTTGATCTGGACTCTAGTAGTAGGGGGGCTCCAAATGGGATTGGAGAGGGTCCTGTGGTGGATCATGATAGTGATGAGGAGGGTTTAGAGGCCATAGAAGAGAGGGCTGTTAAAAATCTGTGTGAGGAAATGATGGAGGAAATTTATGATGAGGACTACTACCACCTGAGTAATGATTTTAGGGTGGTAGGCAAAAACTGCAAGTCAAGTGCTAAGTCACTAAAGAGAAAAACTTGAAAAGTAAAAGTAAAAGTGTCTAAATGAAAGGAATCTTTTGGAATAGCAGAGGTCTTAGTGACTTGGCTAAACATAGATTTCTTAATGACACCTCCAAGGAGCAAGGCTTAGACTTCATTGCTCTAATGGAAACTGGTAAAAAAGATTTCTCCACCTCAGCTCTAGAGAAGCTCTGTGGTAGGAGGGACTTTATCTGGCATTGGACACAGCCCCATGGTAGATCAGGTGGCATCTTGCTAGGAGTTAATATGGCTGCCATTGATATAGGGAGTATAGAGGAGGGGAACTTTTACATTAAATTTAAACTTAGAGATAGAAAGGAGGATTTTCAATGGATTTTAGTGGCTATCTATGGGGCAGCACAACCAGAGTATAAGGAGGCTTTTTTGATAGAATTGGTACAGACTTGTAGTAAAGAAAAAATGCCCCTTCTTATTGGTGGCGATTTCAACATCATTAGGAAGCCAAGTGAAAAGAACAATGATAATTATAATGATCATTGGCCTTTTCTCTTCAATGCCATCATAGATGGTTTAGAGCCGAGGGAGATTGAGATGTCGGGCAGAAACTTCACGTGGGCTAATTCTATGAAAAAGCCTACCTATGAGAAATTAGACAGAGTTCTGGCTAGCAGTGAGTGGGAACAGAGATTCCCTCTAACTACCGTAGTAGCCCTGACTAGAGAAATCTCTGACCAATCCCCACTTCTGCTAAGCACAGGAGAGGGCTCCCAAAACAAGAGACAGGGTACGTTCAGGTTTGAACTAGGATGGCTGCTACAAGAGGGATTCCAGGAGCTCATTTTTAAGGTGTGGAGGGAGGAGAGAAAAGGAGAGACGGCTATTGAAAAATGGCAAAACAAAATTAGAAGGGTGAGGCAGTTCTTGAGAGGTTGGGACAAGAATAGAAAGGGTCAGCAAAAGAAGGAGAAGCAGAATCTGATGAACAAAGCAGAAGAACTAGATAAGAAAGCTGAAACACAATCCTTGAGCCAAATGGAGTTGGATTTGAAACAATGCTTGAAGGATAGGCTGGCTCACCTCCTAAGAGAGGAAGAGCTGAAATGGTTCCAGAGGGCCAAAACAATTAACCTGCTGCAAGGGGACAGCAACACAAAATATTTTCAGCTAGTAGCTAATGGGAAGAGAAGAAAAACAAGGATTTTTAGACTAGAAAAGGATGGAGAAATCATTGAAGGAGAGGACAACCTTAAAAGACACATTACCTCATACTACAAAAAACTTTTTGGAGCCCCAGAATGCAATAATTTCTCCTTAGATGAGAATAGGAGGGAGGATATTCCTCAGGTCTCCCAAGAGGAAAACTGGGTGCTAACAGAAAGCTTCTCTGAAAAGGAAGTTAGAGACACTATTTTCCAAATGAAACATAACAAGGCTCCAGGACCGGATGGATTTCCTGCTGAGTTCTACCAGGCTTTCTGGTCCCTAATCAAAGATGACTTGATGGCCATGTTCAGGGATTTTCATGAAGGCAAACTACCCCTCTTTAGCTTGAATTTTGGTATTATTACTTTAATACCTAAGTTAAATGAGGTGAAGAAGATAGAACAGTATAGACCCATTTGTATGTTGAATGTTAGTTTCAAGATTTTTACTAAAGTCTTAGCTAATAGAATTAATTCAGTTGCTGACAAGGTGATTAAACCCTCCCAGACAGCCTTCTTACCTGGAAGGTCGATAATGGAGGGCGTGGTAATACTACATGAAACCCTACATGAGATCAAAAGGAAAAAATTGAGTGGGGTAGTCCTCAAACTAGACTTTGAGAAGGCCTACGATAAAGTAAACTGGAACTTCCTACAACAAGTTATGAGAATGAAAGGTTTCTCAGAAAAATGGTGCAAATGGATAGAGTGCTTGGTGGTGGGAGGCAGTGTTGGAGTGAAAATTAATGATGATGTGGGGCTAACTTTCAGACCAAAAAAGGTTTAAGGTAGGGAGATCCTCTGTCTACCATACTCTTTAATCTAGTAGCCGACATGTTGGCCATCTTGATTGGAAGAGCTAGGGATTGTGGGCAGTTTAGAGGGCTAGTACCGCACTTGATAGATGAAGGTCTCTCAATCCTCCAGTATGCAGATGATACCATTCTGTTCATGGAGGATAGTTTAGAGGAGGCTAATAATTTAAAACTCCTGCTGTGTGCTTTTGAGAAACTAGCTGGTCTTAAGATCAACTTTCACAAAAGTGAACTTTTCTGTTCTGGGAAGGCAAAGGAGAGAAGTGGGGACTACACCAATCTTTTTGGGTGTAAGGAGGGTGATATGCCCTTTAGATATCTGGGGATTCCCATGAGCTCTAGTCGTATCACTAAAAAAGATTGGGCTCCAATTGAAGAAAGATTTCAGAAAAATTTGAGTGGATGGAAAGGGAAGTTACTATCTTCGGGGGGTAGGTTGGTGCTTATTAACTCAGTGCTCTCTAGCTTGCCAATGTTCATGATGTCCTTCTTTAGAGTACCTAAGGGTATCCTCAAGAGGCTGGACTATTACAGATCCAGGTTCTTTTGGCAAAGTGAGGACCACAAGAAAAAATATAGGCTTGCCAGATGGACCATCCTAAGCGAGCCTAAGTGTGTAGGGGGATTAGGGATATTAGACTTAGGGGTGCAAAATATCTGCTTACTTAGCAAGTGGATATTCAGTCTCCTAAATGAAAAGGGAATTTGGCAAGAATTGCTTAGAAGGAAATATTTCAAGGATAAACCTCTCTCTCAGATAGAAAAGCAACCTGGTGATTCACAGTTTTGGTGTGGGCTTATGGAAGTAAAACTAATGGTTCTAAATGAAGGTAAGTTCAAAGTGTCCAATGGGGAAAACACCAGATTCTGGGAAGATCATTGGGTGGGAAATGAGCCACTCAGAGTTAGCTACCCAAGCCTGTATAGAATAGTAAGAAGGAAGAATGCCACGGTGGCAAGTGTACTTAGCTCCTCACCTCTGAACATCTCTTTTAGAAGAGCTCTGACAGGAGATAATCTAGAAACACCTCTTGAGAATTGGTTCAAAGGGGAGCTTAAGCGTCATTGTCTGGTCCTCTCCTCTCTTGAGCGCACGGTGGCGCGCCTGCGTTCGCGGATACGTTTCCTAAAAGATGGTGACGCAAATACAACGTTGTTTCATAGCCAAGCCCGATTCCGCAAACAAAAGAATTATATCTTAGCTCCTGTTGTCGGGGACTTGTGTTTCTCTTTTAGTTTGTCTTCTGAATTTTGCTGTGTTGGTGTTAGGGCGGTATCTGCCTAGACTCCTTTAGCTGTGGTGCTGTTAGGGGCTTTTTGATGCCTGATGGCTGGGTTATTGTCCTTGGTCGTGGTTGTAATGATTGGCTGCAGACATTCAAATGTGGATGTTGAGGCCAGATGTTTCCGTTTTCTAAAAAAAACAACAACTTGTACAATAATTCAGAGTGATCTCATACTCCTAAAATTTAGCGCATAAGACGATTGTTGAAACGGCGACCTCTTTTTCTCGCCTCGCCCTCTCTCCTCCATATCATAAAAAATCCTAATGACCTATAAGACTGATGACATGTTGAAATTTACCCGCCCAAAAGAATCAACCGAACATGGGCTCCTCTATCTCATTTCTTCTCCTCTTTCAAAAAAAAGAAAATTATGTTAATTTCTTCACTGTATTGTGTCTTAGAAAATTAGCCCTCGCGACGATTAGCCGCCCTACTAATCTCCTATTGTGAGAAAATTAGCCCTCGCAACGACGAGCCGCCCGCTAATCTCCTCAAGTGGAAGCGCCGATTGGATCTACCGAGACGAACTTGCAAAATCACAAACGACACCGGAGACACGATCTTTGTTAACAAAGTTCAGCTGAAGCCTACATCCTCGGAGCATGACTACGAGCGCTCCTCCCCAAACCGCAACATTGGTCGCTTCGGGGTTTCGGTAACGTGCTGCCTCCCCCATGCGAGCCTGTCGCTATGTCGTCATGGTGATAACAGTAGCCCCCTCTCATATTTATAAGGAGGCCCAGGTTACAGAGTTTGACACAAACTCTACCCTATACTGCTAAATACAACTCTAAGTCCCGTCGTAACCGTACTCGTACAAATATTCGACACAATATCTAACAAACTCTACCTTGGCGAATATTCCGTCATGTCAAAGTCGTCATGTGTGAATCTCCATATAGACCAGACTTGAGTTGTTGCCTTCACGACTCAACACAAGCGCCCGACGAGCTTGACTTACCAAACTCACCGTCTGAAGAAACACCGCTATCCCTGCAATTCCAAACTCCATGGTTCCACCTGCAATTGTGCATCTTCTCTTCCTATCATCAAATGATACTGGGAACCTCACTGTCGCTATCCAAGTCAAATATTGGAATTTGCCACATCAGCCTTGCTCTTCGTTTCCGCTGCCATAGTACGCTTGACGTCTTACACCGTAGTTTCCTGTATAGACTACTTCAGTTGCAAGTACAGACATCAAAATCTATACTTTCTTCCAGTTCAGCCCTTGAATCTTGTTCGCGCCCTTCGATCCACGCTTCAGAACCCCACACGCGCAACTTGAATCGATTCGCGCCCTTGCTTATTTGGAAGCACGCAAACTCCTCCTATGCAAACCTGCATCTCGAGCTCGCACAGCATGTCACCACGCCACAGAGCAATAACCCCATCAGCCTCCACACTCTTATGTCGTCGTCGCTGATCCTGTCATTGTCTCTGCCCCCGTGTCTGACTAGCTTGTCGCCATCGGTCTCTCCGCCGTGCACCACGGTATGTTCACCCTGCAAGTGAACTCTCCGCCCGCGATCTTGAACTGTCCGCATTGTGCCTCGCGAACTGTTTGGCCCACCAGTGAACTGCACCACACCTTGACCATGCCAGCCTACTACCTTACTCCGCCGCTCGTGAGCACCCATTGAACCGTCATCGAACTCCTCTCAGTCGTCATGTGCACCACGACTGAACTCCATCGATAGCCTCCGCTCGCTACCAACAAGCCCACAACAGTGGCATGAGGTCTGGTCCGCTGAACGCTACCTCTCCTCCTTCACCTGCTGCAATTTTCATCAGCTTCTGCGACATCGGATAGTGTCCTGTAGGTCTGTTATACGCATAACCCTACTGCACTCCCACACAACACACCTCATCGCTCATCGCTATACGCTGATCCAACTGACGTGGCTCGTCGATCACCCAACTGTCTACTCTCGTTGTAGACTGAACTCCCTGTCATCGTCATTGAATTTTTCTCTGCACAAATCCTACTGTGTAATCGTAATCACCTCCTGCTGCTACGAGCCCACGGACCACCACGTGCAATCACTGGCACTAAAGAAGAAATAACCGAGAAAAAAAACATTATTGCCTAGGCTTGTAACGGAAAACCCACCAATCTTTGTTTTATTTTTCCTTTCCTCTTTCCTGTTGCCGTGACTTGCACCAAATCTGTACACGATAAGCTGACGTGAACTCTCTTGTCCGTGTCTTGGATATGTGCTTCTCCTGCACCACGCCTTGAGGCGTGATCGCACCTGAGGCACCAGCCCACACCTCACGACATCCCCATGCAACGCCTCCGCAGCTTCCTAAATTACATCCAAGTTCATCGTACGCAATCTGGACATTGAACCCTGCCGTACTGCATATCTCGCTAATCTTCGAAAGCGCTGATTAGATCTATAGAGACAAACTTACAAAATCACATATGACATCGAAGACACGATGTTTGTTAACGAGGTTCAGCCGAAGCCTCGCAACGTTGATTCTCAGGTTGACCGCACGCAAGCCAACCTGCGGTCGATCCGACCACTACGTTCCAGAAACACCACCGACTCTCGGGAGCTCATTTCCTTTTTCTTTTCCATCATCCACACACCCACGCTCCCGTTCCCCTTTCCTGCTTCTCTCTTTCTCTTTCTCCACTCCAATCCTCTTCGTGGCGATGCCTCCGGAGCCCCGAGCATGTCGCACCGCCGCCTCAGGGAGCCCCAACCTCCTCGCGTGCGTGCACCCGTGGCCCCCGTTCTCCTTGCACTGCAGCCGCGAGGGGCGGAGATCCGGTCAGGCAGCGGCGGCGCAACCCTAGCACGGCAGCGGCGAGGTGGATGGGGGACGAGCAACCATGGGATGCGAGAGCAGCGGACGGCGCGAGATGCGGTTCGGTGGGCCAGGACGCGGCTGGGGCTTTTGCCTGGAGTGCACCGGCGGCGGTAGATCTCGACGGGTTGGCTCGGACCGAAGAGCTCGGATCTGGTGTGCGAGCCTCCAGGATCAGGAGTTCGGTGGATTCACACTAGCCCTGGAGAACCGCAAGCTCATCTCCAAAATATCGCACAACATCCAGCGCATCTTCGATTTCCTGCTCAGATTCGGTCAGTTGGATCCACTCTGTTCTACATTTTCTCCCCTTCCTTGGATTGGATGTGCTGTTGTTGTCTCGTTTCACACGATGCCTGACTGGAATGTCCTCGTTGGCTACAGATTGGATGGAATTGCTGCTTGCTTTTGGCCATTATTATGACTGACTAGTAGTAGAATTGTAGCTGCGTGTAGAGGAGGTTGTTTCTGATTAAAGCCCTGATGTGTGGATCAAAATTGCCGGTAGAGATCTCTTTCCAACGTAGTACTACAGACAACGACTCTCTGATATATTTGGGCTGCTAGCTTCCCAGCTATCTTATTGAAAAACTTTCACCACTTTTTCAGAAATGGAAAATAAGCTAACCACCTGCAGGCCTTTTGCAATCCATCGCTAATTACTGTCCTCATATTTGTTGCAAATTAGGTTTACGTTTGGCACAAGTCAGTAAGCACCATACCTTGGAAGTAGCTAATTAAATATCTGGGGCTTAATAACAATTGCATATTACTGATTTTTTCAGTAGCCTTTTTTCATTGCAGTTGTCGTCAGCCATCAAGTCTAGAAACTAATTGAAATCTAAAACCTGACACCTGCCAAAAGCATTACGTACGTTGGATCGGGAGCCCAGAATTTACTTGAGCTTAGATTGCTCTAGTCTGATTAAAGCTCAGTTTGATCTTCAGCATTTCTAGTACTCAACAATGTGGTTAAGACTTGATTTAATCCTTTTGTAATATGCCCCCACTTGTTTTTGTCTCGCTTTATTTACAAGATATTTTGAATGACTTATTGAATTTTAAGGATAATTGCTGACTTTTTATGTCGAGCTGTACCTTACATGATTTGCAATTGAGTTTTTCTATGGAAGAGCAGCACTCAGTTTTCATGAGCTGAGCTTAAATCTACTTGAGGGCTTTGACCAAGATTTAGCTGTTAATACACGTATGCTTGTGTTAATTTATGAAACTGAGGTTTATCAAAGATTTATAGCTACTGGTTTTTCCTGGTTATGTTATATAATATCTACAATTGTTCTTTTTCATGTACCAAAATTGTGCCCATCTTACCATAGTTCTCAGACTTGCACTTCATATCTTTTTTATTATATAATGCTTTTGTCTTGCAAAATCTGAATGTTTTCATGAAACATGTCTTTTTCATGATTATGTAGTTGGTAGCCATATCTATTGGTATCTCAAGCATGCTCTAGGGTAAGAGATTGTTAAGCCACAACTTTATTTATCTAGAGCTCAGTGTTTCTGATTAAAATTTTCAACTACTACCATGCATAAACTATTTTAATTTGGGGCTAATACCTTAAACAAAACTAGAAGTATATCTCCTGCAAGAACAGTATGGTTATTCTGTATGTGTTGATAATACCTAATAGATTCAACCGGATTTTGGCTGCTTAGCACATTTTCTTTTTATTTTTGAATTTCCCGATGACTTATTTTACTTCAGTTAAGTAAATTAATGGTCTGACTTGTTTCTTGTTTGCACCAGGGCAATGTTTTTGCAGTCTCCTCTCAGTCACAATGCGGTGGTCTACAATAGTAGTGGTCAATAAGCAGGTCCTGCACTCCCACCCGAGCGATCACACTCCAATTAGTCGATCAACCTGCTCCCCGGTTAGCATATGCACTCTGATTTTGTTCATGATATAATAGGATATACAACAACAACAACAACAACATAGCCTTTTGTCCCAAGCTAGTTGGGGTAGGCATATAATAGGATATACACTTTGATTTATATGTATCAGTTGAAAAGCTATGCCAAGTCAATAGGATATACACTCGATTTGTATGTATCCCATTTCCTTGTAGAAATGGTTTCGGAGGAAAGTTATCTAGATTCTTTTTTTATGAAATAGTTCTACATGAGTTATGCAAATGATTTTTATTAGATAAGGTTCTGATACAAGTTTACAGACAAATTGTTTAGAAATTCCTATCTAATATCTTTTGGAAAAGTCTTGTACCAAATTATTGAATATAAAGTATTTATAGAAACTTTATTTGAAAAGTCTAGATAAAAGATTTTATTTGAAACTTGTCTTCATAAAGTTGCATAAAAAATTTTCTAAAAAAACTATAATAAAAATATTATAATGGTGTAGTAGAAAAGTACTTAAAAATTCTATTTTAAAATGAAGCATTATAGTTCCAAAAAAAAAGTCCTATAGAAACATTCTATCTATATCAGAAAATTGCTATAGAATAGTTTATTTGTAAAACTTTTGTATGTAAGCTTTCTAAAAAATATTCTGTATTATTGTGGAAACTTTTACAAAAGAATGATCCATATAAGTTTTTCAGTGAAGTTGTTGGTGAAATACTTTTATCTAAGATACTTTTTTCATAAATACTTTTTGCATAAAAGTAGAATAGTTTTGCATGTGAGTTCCTAAATATTTATATTAGAAAATTGCTATAGAATAGTTTTTGTAAAACTTTTTATGTAAGCTTTCTAAAAAATATTCTGTATTATTGTGGAAACTTTTACAAAAGAATGATCCATATAAGTTTTCCAATGAAGTTTTTCGTGAAATATTTTTATCTAAAATACTTTTTGCATAATACTTTTTGCATAAAAGTAGAATAGTTTTGCATGTGAGTTCCTAAATATTTATATTAGAAAATTGCTATAGAATAGTTTTTGTAAAACTTTTTATGTAAGCTTTCTAAAAAATATTCTGTATTATTGTGGAAACTTTTACAAAAGAATGATCCATATAAGTTTTCCAATGAAGTTTTTCGTGAAATATTTTTATAGAATAGTTTTGCATGTGAGTTCCTAAAAAATTGTCTAGGCAAACTTATATATAAAATATTATGGAAAAATTATCTATAATATTTTTAGAAATAGTTTTATAGAAAAAGTTAGATTTATTTTTCACAATGATTTTGCTTAGAAGTTGTATACTAAAATGTTGTCTATATGCGGTTAGTTTCTTTTTGCTGAAAAGACTTTGTATAAAAGTTTTTTTCTAACAATCCAAATATCATTTCTACAGAAGTTTGGAAAGAACTCTTTTTAGATAACTCGCATAAGGTTTGTACCGAAGTACTTTTTTCAGATAACTTTATACAAAACTTGTTTAACTTGACTTGAGAATTGTTTTTTTTTTAAAAAACTCTTCAACTTAGAACCTTTCTAAACAATGAACTTTTTATACGTAACTTTTTTGATAAAAAATTCCATAAATCTCATATACAAAACTTCATAACGAACTAATTTGTCAATGAGCTTTTGGTACAAAGTATAAATAATATGTTGTTATGCAAATCTTTTATGGAGAATTGTTTTATTGCTAAGTTATCTAGAAAAAGTTTTCAATAACTTTCTAGAAAAAAATTGTAGGATAAAAATATGTAGAAATGTTGTATACAGAAAAAGTGTTCCTAACAAGCCTTTTCCAAAAATAAATTTTCGTAGAAATCTCTCTAGGGAATTTATATACACATTTTTACTGAAAACAATATCTATGAGAACTTTCTATAGAAATAGTTGTTTTGAAAAAAGTTGTGACGAAACAGCTTCACATAAATTTTTGTATAAAGAACTTTTGTAGAAACTTTGTAGAAGAAATGTAGAAAAGGTTGATTGTAGTAGTTATATACAAATATTTTTTCTATATAACTTTTGAATAAAAGTCATGTAGATGCTTATCTTGAATGTTAGTATATATTGTGTAGATGGTCTCCAGAATGTTTTTTGCATGGAAGTTGTATTAAAGTTTTCGAATCCTATAGATGCCATTTTCTGTTTCGATATTTGTCACACCTGAATCTTAACTATATGTTTGTTGAACCTAGTCTTAATCTTTTATATCTGTAAATAGTATTTTTCATGTTTTTTTTGCTCGGATATATAGCCCACAAGTTCAACGTGATTAATAGAGGTAACACATTTGGATTTGGAGATACGGATACATTGAACTAATGCCACGCATTCCTATTGGATATGGAAGTAATGGATACATGAAACTTATGCTATGGGTTCCTATTGATTGTCGAGGCTGGAAGTTGTAGAGTTCTACTAAGTGTTTTCTATGAGTGCATGTTTTACTTCTTTATGGTGTCCAACCCAATCAAATTAGGAAGCATAGGAAATCCATTTTTCGGTAATTTTTTAGCCTTACCATGCTAAGGTCAGTAAATTCTGGAGCATGTTTTGGCTACTTGGCTCTGAACCATTAGTTGAAAATATTTTTTTTTGTAAATATGAAACTGAGAAAATCTCTTTTTAATGAGTTATGGCAATCTCTAAATTACTTCCATGAAAGAAGGTTTCGTTTGTGTATACCAACTTAGTAAAGAACCGATTGTCAATGGCAGTTATTACTAAATCATTTATCAATGGCATTCTAGCCATATTTTGTAGATTCATCATGAATATATCTGGTCCACTCTTTACTAGATATGTGGTACTCATCGGTCAGTATTATTGCATTGTTGTTGACCCTGGGTAAGAGTTTTTGGGTGTGTTGTTGCAGATGTCTTATTAAAGTAATTTTTGAGCAATCACTTCAACTTAGGATAACTCTATATATGTATGTGTAGGTAAAGAAACTTGCAGGCTGATGTTTGGCTTTTGGCTATGTTGCACATGAACTAATGATATGCTGAAACTCTGTTAGCCAGTTAATTAATGCATTGGCCCGAGCAGCCTGTGATGTATTCATTTAATATTGATGTGCTTTAGATGTTATCAAGTTGAGTTAAATCATCACATATTTAGGACCAAGTCAATGCAAGAGCTAACCTGGGGCTGGAGTTCTCTAACAGTAGTTGTCTTTTTTCTGTCAAAATCCAGTTTATATATGTGTATTATATTTTTTTTTTGAAAGAGAGTATATGTGTATTATATAACTGATACCTTTTGTTTTTTCTTCCTTCTGTTTAGGGCAAGCACAAAATAATGGATCCAAAAAGAAGGCATCACGTGCTGCTTCAATGTTTTTTTTTTCATTTTAGAAGCCGTGACTTTTGTTTTTGGAAGTGTTTAAATTTACATCTTAGTTCAAATAATGTATATTTTGATGTATTTTTTCTATTTTATGACTGTTTGAAACTAGCTTTTATCACCTCCCCCACCCATATTTAATCCCTATTTTCCATGGTCCCGAATGACGTTTCAAAAAGTTTAAAGAAAAAAAAGGGAAAAGAGGATGCGGGAAAAGAGAATGGGCCGGTGTTTTGCGGCACCAGGAAAACAAAAGGCGGGAAGGAAAAGAGAACGGAAAGGAAAAGAGAACGCGGATGGAGAGAATCCCAAGAAGGAATGATGACGTCAGAGAGTTACCGAAAAGGGAAAAAACTCCTGGTCGGAAGATCGACCGCACCCTTCCCTCCGTGCGGTCGACCGCAAACCAGAGATCTCCCCGAAGCCTACAACCCCGGGGCATGACTACGGACGCTCCTTCCCAAACTGCAACACCGGTCGCTCCGGGGTTTTGGCAACGTGCCCGCCTCCCCCATGCGAGCCTATTGCTATGTCGTCATGGTTACAACAGCAGTCCCCTCTCATATTTACAAGGAGGTCCAGGTTATAGAGTTTGACACGAACTCTACCCTATTTTGCTAAATATAACTCCAAGTCTCGTTGTAACCGGACTCGTACAAATATTCAACACAATATCTAACATTGCGAATGGCTCAAAAGTTACCTAATCTAGTACCAAACCAAACTTCACTAGCCTACCTAGCGCAATTTAGCACTCCATAGCCATTTAGCCACTCTATTACAAAATACAAGCATCATCATGTCATATACACCTACCTGAGGATGCATTGTGATTACGATATATTTACCACAATGGAAATGATACTGCGGACCAGTAGGACGAATCCACTGTAGTTTGGTTTGTGATTCTCCATTTCCTTTGAAGTTTCACATGTCAAATCGATAATTTAGTTCATCCTGTTAGAAATGCTCCTTTTACCCGTGATGAAGATTGTATCGTAACTTCACCTCTTATCTTTTACCGTCACAATCTTGCCATTACTGTAATTATTACGTGATATCCTAGAAGAAGATAATACAAAAAATCTTATGAAAACAAAAAATATCATGGCATTCTAATTATCGAAGCCATTAGTCTATTACGTTACTAAAACTTCACCCACATATCTCTTATGCCCTTCATCTCTACTACTAATAGGAGTAGTGGACGGAGTAGCCGTGTCGCCAAACCTTGCGACGTGGTTCCGCCCCAAAATTTCGGTGTGACCCTACATCCATCAGAATTGAATTAGACGTCAGATCTTTTCATTCGACCCTCCCTCTTTCCCCCCGTAGAACCACCTTCACCACGCGCCATACACCGTTCCTTTCTAGTCCGACACTAGAGATCCCTTCTTAGAAACCTCCCTCTCTCCGCATCCCCACCTCCCTCCCATGCGCAAAAACTCTAGCCGCCATCCGCTACGCGTCTGCACCTCCCTTCTCATTCCCACCTCCCTCCCACCGCAAAAAAACCATAGCCGACATCCGCTCCCTATCCACACCTCCCTCCATCCCAGGTGCAGCCATACTCCGACGTGACATGATCCACCTGCCATCGTCCACCGTGCACAACATGATCCGCTCGCCGTCGGACAATGTGAGCCACCACCATCCACCCACTCGCCGCTAGATAGCATAAGCCGCCGCCATCCACCCACTCGTCACCGGCTACCACTACCGGGAAACTTGAGGTTTGCCGAGTGCCTACGGCTACAGCACTCGGCAAAGGCGACTCGGCATACCTATTGTCGGCAAAGGCCGTCTTTGCCGAGTGTTTTCTGTCGGGCACTCGGCAAAGGATTTGCCAAGTGCAAGAGCTGACAGTCGGCAAAATAAAGCACTAACAGACGGCCGCGGACGGCACGGCGATGTTCGCGGCCGTTTGCATGATTCTAACGGAGGCTTTGCTGAGTGTTGCACTCGGCAAAGCCTCCAGAGTTTGTCGAGTGTCTACTTTGTACACTCGGCAAAAGTCCAACCCCGTTCCTGGCTGGACATGTGCTGGACACGTGCCACCTCTTTGCCGAGTGTCAACAGACGGACACTCTACAAAGCTGTGACAGTCCAAACAGCCTTCAACGACCATTGGCACGCGCGGCACGTGCTGGACACGTACGGCTTTGCCGATTGTCGCTCGCCTGACACTCGGCAAAGCACCCCTTTGCCGAGTGTCAGACTGGTGACACTCGGCAAAGTACCTGCAGCCCAAACGGCCGTCGTTTGCGGCTGTGTCACGCGTTGAGCATGTGTGACATATTTGCCGAGTGCGAGTGTCCTAACACTCGGCAAATGTTGTTTTTGCCGAGTGTGCTCTCTTTGCCGAGAGCTTCCTTGCGGACACTCGGCAAAGTCCGTCTTTGCCGAGTGCCCGATATAATGCACTCGGCAAAGGCCGAGACACTCGGCATATGTCGGGTTTCCCGTAGTGCACCGTAACCAACCCAATCCGTGCCGCCGTGCGCTCCTGACCCTGGTAAGTTCCGAGACTTAGAGTACATCGCTGGTTGTGCCATTGTCATGGTGGCCTGGCCTGTCTGTGTCGTGGCCGTGGCGTTGTCGTGGCCGGTCGTGGCTTGGCCATGGCTGCTAGACTACTGCTGGCCGTGGCTGGCCGCGGCTGCCAGACTACTGCTGTGTCCATGACGTAGTAGATTAAACTCGGTTCGCCACTCATGAAAGCATAGTTTGAGTTAATCCCTTATGTCAATCTGAGCTAATTTCACCGGTTGTTTTCTGTGTTTAAACTAGCAATGTCTTCGAAGCAGCTTTACCATGAAAATTCCATCTGGTGTTCAGGCTAACACAGATGTAGTTGGTAAAATTCTCGGTCTTCTGGATATACTTGACATCATGAACTTCTGCTACATGTGCAGATGGTCTAAAAAGTGTCTTGGGCTAAAAACTAAACGGTTGATTTCTGGTACCTTTGGTCCACTGTATTTACATGTTCATCGAGCCAAAGTGTTACTCGAGCTAATTTCCAAGTTACTTTAGCTATTTATATTATTTGATAATTAATTTCCTGGTTACTTACTCGAGCCAAAGTGTTCATCGAGCTGATATATGATCTCATGGATTCATTGAATTAGCAACCCATGTGTTGTACCCTTTTTCTCTCATTGCATTCATGTCTTGGTGCTGATGTGCTTCATGGATCACTAATCAATCATTTTTATTGCTCACACTAATCTGTCCTTAGAATTTACACTAATAACATATGGGTATTGGGCATACAAGACCTTGTCCAGATTTATAGTGCCTTTGAGATTTAGGTCACTACCAGAATACTTCACATCCGCCCGCCCCCTCCGCCTCGGCCCTTTTTGGACCCGGTGTTGAAGGGGCTTCAGCACCGGGTTCAACGGCTAGGAGCGGGGGCGGCGCTGGGATGTGTCTGGGCGAAGGCATTAGCACCGGGTCGTGGCAAGACCCGGTGCTAATGCTCCCCCTTTAGCACCGGGTGCAGCCAGCAACCGGTGCTAATGTGCCCGAGGCCATTTCGCACCGGTTGCTAGCTGCACCCGGTGCTAAAGGGTGCGCATTAGCATCGGGTCTTGCCACGACCCGGTGCTAATGTGCTTGAATATAGAGGCTCCTTTCCCCCGCCCGAGCCAGCTGAACACTTCGCTGTGTTCATGTTGCAGGCTCGGGCGCCGGGAGGAAGAAGAAGAAAGAGGGGAGGTGCTGCCCAATTTTTTTTCAAAATTTGTGAAGATTCTACTCATCTAAGGAGCACTACAAGGTACACTCTTTCATTCTCTAATGTTTTATTTAGCTGTAATCCTTCTATGCTTTAGAAATAGAGGAATTTGTGAATCAAATAAAGCTAGCTAGAGAGCTTGTGTTCATGGAGGAGAGAGAGGGGGAGGTTGAGTTCATGGTGGTGAGAGAGTGTTCATGTTGTGCTTTAAATGGGGAGAGAAGGCAAGCTAGATAGTATTTTGTTTTGTATGACTTATGTATGACTTGTGAATAGTTATAAGGCCTATGTTAATGTAGTTTTAGAAATTACTAGAAAATCAATATAAAATGCTAGAAAATCTTATAAATTAATAGAAAATCTTATAAATTAATAGAAAATCTTATAAATTAATAGAAAATCTTATAAATTAATAGAAAATCTTATAAATTAATAGAAAATCTTATAAATTAAGAAAATGAATATAATAATTTCATGAAATATATATTATTAGTTATTTGTTTATAATGGAATATATATTATAATGTGTATTTATTTATATATTTAGTTTTTTATCTTTAAATTGTATTGTATATTTGTTATTGGTTAATAATGCAGATGAATAGACAATGGATGTACGGGGACCCCCACGCTCAGGCGTTCCGTGATGGCCTTAGGACGTTTCTCGATGCCGCCGAGGCTAACAGGACGCCGTCAGGTTTCATGTTCTGCCCATGCACCCGTTGCGAAAATATACAATCATACAAACAAAGAGGAGCTCTTCAGGTGCATTTGATGAGGTACGGATTTATGAGGAATTATTCTGTGTGGACGAAGCACGGTTAAAGAGGAATTCTAATGGATGAAGATGAAGAATACGGGCCGATGACGACATTCCGTTATTGGCTCAATACTGCGGTTCCTTTGCAGATGCTGCAATGGGTGATGCCGATGAGGAAGATGTTGCTCGGGAAGGCGATGCTCAGGAAGATGTTGCTCAGGAAAATGAACCTACTGATGGGCTCGGGCAAGGCTTTGTCGTGTGTCATGTGTAAGGACGTAGCAAAGCCTTGGGTTTATCGTGTGCCTCCTAGAGACACACGGCGTGTGCCTACAACACAAAAAAAAATATTCTTAGCCTCCAAACTTTTTCTCCATTCCACGTACATTGCTGGGTACTCCATGTTGGAGGCATGACTTTTTCTGCCCCTCTCTCTCCATTTCTCTTCCCTCCACGTTGGATTACGCTAATGTGGTTTGGCTATAAGCCAAGTGACGTGTTCTTATTGTACCTACTCTAACCCTTACTTAAGGCCTACTTGATTGAGTACAGGTTGTCTCTACTTTTTATTTGAAAGAAAAGGATGTCCCTACTTTTTAGGACTAAAATTTGTCAACAACTCCAACAATAGCACCTACTTCCCAATCATTACTTTTTAATATGATAAGCCGGTCCCACTTGCTAGTCTCTCGTTCTCTCTTTTTTCCTCTTCTTTTTCTTCACTTCTTTCTCCGGTCCGCGCACCACGAAGCTTCGGCGGCGGCGGCGCTCCTCCGCGCCCTACGCCTCTGCTCCCACCTCTCCCTGTGCCGCTTCACCAAGCCCACACCAGCCATCTTCCTTCTCTTTCTAAGCCTAACCCAACTTCGTTTCAGTGAACAGATCGAATCCATTATTCTTCGTGCTACATGGACGAGCTGTCCGGCGCGTCCTGCAGCCTCGGGGCGGACGACGGCGGTGCGACGCCGCCGCGGTCGAACATGGGATACTTGGCGTCGCCGCCGCCGTCTAGCTGCGCGCCGAGGGTGCTCTGGAAGGAGAGGTAGCTGCCGGTGCCGCCATGATCTTGCATCCCGAGAAGGGCGGACGGCGCGGCAGTTGTGAGCTGGTGGTAGCTGTCGCCGGACGAGGGAATAATAAAGATGAAAGAGAAGAAGTTCACAAACCTGAAGTCTCACGACTGCCATGTCTTGATGACACAGCTGCTTCCCGTCATACTCAGGGGTGTGCTACCAGTAAACGTGCGAAAAGCCATTGTGAAGCTATGTGCATTCCTCAATGCAATTTCTCAGAAGGTGATCAATCCAGACCACTTAGATCAGCTACAGAACGACGTGGTGCAATGTCTTGTCAGCTTTGAGATGATATTTCCACTCATAACTTTTTTGTTTTGAAATTCTTACATGTAAAATTTTAAAATTTAAAGGGAACGATTTGTCGAAACTTTTCATGAAAAAGATTTTTAGAAAATGTTTTCCTTAACCTTTTAGAAAATGTTTTCAAAACTCCAAAACATTGAAAATTTTTAGAGAAAATAACTTATGAGTAAAACAAGTAGGAGATTATTAAATAAAAAATATAGAACAAAAAATTCAAATCAATAGTTAGATCCACTACAAATCTTTTCATAATTACCAAAGAATATCAGAACAACAAGACAATAAGAACGATAAATTGAAGTACATATATTAGAAACCAATACTGTCATCAACAAAAAGTCCAATATGTAAACTCTACGGCACATGGCCACTAAAACAAATGTGCGATAAACTTCATATCTATGTTCTCGTCATCTTTCACCGGAGAAAGGGGGACACATGCCCCTAACGATTGCACACCGCTAGAGAATATGGCATGGGAGGCCATTTAGGACTTTGGATCACCCATATGTCTTCAATCAAGTCGGCATAACGACTATGGCATAAGCTGTGGTATGTAGTTTTTCTCTAGGCTGCATTGTATTGTCAGCTTTGGGCTGGACAAAATCAGGGAAGGTACAGGAGATGAGACCCAACGCAGGCTTTTGGGCCCAGAAACGGAGCAGTTGGTGCGGGCCCAAGGCCGCGATGGCCCGACGTCTCTCAGGCGGTTAGCTTCCTTCCAGGGATTATGAAACGTTCGATGCGTCTGCCATACTACGCCCCGATAAGTCCCAGGAATGATACATCTTCCCCGTGAACAGCATGATTACGGAGATGCGTGTGCTTAGTCAACCCTATCAACGTTACTGGGCGAGCCCCTCGTTCAGGACCCGTCACGTCAGGCCGTCCAACAGGCGGCAGGAGGAATTCCGCTCTACAAGCCGCCCGCGACCTCGACAAACAAGGGAGGAGAGCGCCCACGCAATCTAGGCTCCACGGTGACCCGGGGGCACCCCCGGAGTCTCAAGGCCACCTTGGGTGATAGGTATCAATGGGTATACATTTTACACAAGAGCCTAGGACAAGAAAAGCACCAACCAAAACAGTGGTGTCCCCATCGACGCGACAGACAACAATGGCAATACAAACTCATACTATGGAGTCATAGAGGAGATATGGGAACTAGAGTACGGACCTTTGAAGATCCCACTGTTCAAGTGCCAATGGGTGAAGCTGACTGGAGGAGGATGATAAGGATATAAAAAAGATACAGCGCATGTTGCAGGACCACAAGACTGACCTGTACCCAGATTGCAAAGATTAGACGAACCGTTCGTCCTGGCCAATGCTGTCACACAAGTTTTCTAAGTGAAGGACATGGCTAGCAGACTGAAGAAAGGGGCGGATAAGAAAGGTGGGGGTAAGCAATTGGACCCATCACGAGCCAAAGCGTCATATAGTTCTTCCTGGAAAGAGAAAAATCGTAGGAGTTTAGGACAAGATGGATGAAGATTATGATATGCTCGATGGCCGGCCTCCATTCTCAGTGGCTGATGACCCAAGCATCCTGTTAGTGGCGGAGGAGACACCGTATCTACGGCGTGATCACAATCAAGGAACATTTGTAAAGAGGAAGTTTATCAGTGTACGAGTAAAATATGATGCCATGTAATTTCATTGCACTATGTTCCACCCAATTTGTAATGACTATATTTGCATTTATGTTCCACCTATGTTATAAGATTTTCTATGTCATAAGATTTTCTATTCATCTAGCATTTTATATTGATTTTCTAGTAATTTATAAGATTTTCTAGCATTTTATATTGATTTTCTAGCATTTTATATTGATTTTCTAGTAATTTATAAGATTTTCTAGTAATTTGTAAGATTTTCTAGTAATTTATAAGCTTTTCTATTAATTTATATGATTTTTCATTAATTCTAGCATTTTATATTTATTTTCTATTAATTTATAAGATTTTCTAGCATTTTATATTGATTTTCTAGCATTTTATATTGATTTTCTAGCATTTTATATTGATTTTCTAGCATTTTATATTGATTTTCTAGCATTTTATATTGATTTTCTAGCATTTTATATTGATTTTCTAGCATTTTATATTGATTTTCTAGCATTTTATATTGATTTTCTAGCATTTTATATTGATTTTCTAGCATTTTATATTGATTTTCTAGCATTTTATATTGATTTTCTAGCATTTTATATTGATTTTCTAGCATTTTATATTGATTTTCTAGCATTTTATATTGATTTTCTAGCATTTTATATTGATTTTCTAGCATTTTATATTGATTTTCTAGCATTTTATATTGATTTTCTAGCATTTTATATTGATTTTCTAGCATTTTATATTGATTTTCTAGCATTTTATATTGATTTTCTAGCATTTTATATTGATTTTCTAGCATTTTATATTGATTTTCTAGCATTTTATATTGATTTTCTAGCATTTTATATTGATTTTCTAGCATTTTATATTGATTTTCTAGCATTTTATATTGATTTTCTAGCATTTTATATTGATTTTCTAGTAATTTATAAGATTTTCTAGCATTTTATATTGATTTTCTAGCATTTTATATTGATTTTCTAGCATTTTATATTGATTTTCTAGCATTTTATATTGATTTTCTAGCATTTTATATTGATTTTCTAGCATTTTATATTGATTTTCTAGCATTTTATATTGATTTTCTAGCATTTTATATTGATTTTCTAGCATTTTATATTGATTTTCTAGCATTTTATATTGATTTTCTAGCATTTTATATTGATTTTCTAGCATTTTATATTGATTTTCTAGCATTTTATATTGATTTTCTAGCATTTTATATTGATTTTCTAGCTGCCGTCGCCGTCATCCACCGTCAAGGTGAGGCCCCTGTGATGCCGGCCTTCGTGCCGTGCGTGGTTGTATGTGAGCCGGTCTTCGTGCCGTGTCTGTTTGTGTGTGTGTGCAGGTACACTTGCATGGCTCCGGCCATGCACATTTGCTTAGCAAACGTGTTCGGCCATGCGTATTTGGTTAGCGAACGCGTTCGCTAACCAAATGCGCATGGCCGAACGCGTTCGCTAACCCATACATTGGAAATGCATTGTATTGGAAATCTTAGAAATATATATGCTTCATATGTATTGGACATATTAGAAATTTATTTTATTGGAAATGCG
>OAMR01000282.1:470454-505273 GCA_900205405.1 Echinochloa crus-galli | reverse complement strand
TCTCCAACAAGCCGCAGGTGGGACCGGTTCCACAGATATGTATTGAAAATATTAGAAATTTATTTTATTGGAAATGCGTTGTATTGGAAATATTAGAAATATATATGCTTTATATGTACTGGAAATTTTTTTTATTGAAATGCATTGTATTGAAATATTTACATTTAAATGTATATTGGAAATTTTATACCAGAAATTCTATGTGAAATGTATATTGGAAATGTTATATGTTTGAAATGTATATTGGAAAATGCTTCATTTAAATGTATTGGAGATATTTACATTGAAATGTATATTGGAAATGTTATATGTTTGAAATGTATATTGGAAAATGCTTCATTTAAATGTATTGGAGATATTTACATTGAAATGTATATTGGAAATGTTATATGTTTGTATAATGTATAATATCAAAAATGTGCCGAACCCACCGCACACCCGAACCCCTTAGCGAATCTGTTTTTCGCGCACCGACCCGGATAGCGAACCCGTTCGCCACGCACCCGAACCCTTAACAAACCACTTCGCGTCGCATACCCGAACCCTTAACGAATTTGTATGCTTAGTATATATTTCTTATCAATTATTTTTAATTCTATAGATGGCGGACAACAACAACCCTGTTTTAAATGTATATTGGAAATGTTATATGTTTGAAATGTATATTGGAAAATGCTTCATTTAAATGTATATTGGAAATTCTATGTACCCGAACCCACCGCGCACCCGAACCCCTTAGCGAATCCGTTTTTTCGCGCACCGACCCCCCTTAGCGAACCCTTAGCGAATCAATTCACACCGCGCACCCGAACCCCTTGGCGAATCCGTTTTTCACGCACCGACCCCCTTAGCGAAAATGTTAGAAATATTGGGAATATGTATGCTTTGTATATATTTCTTATCAATTATTTTTAATTCTATAGATGGCGGACAACAACAACAACGTCCCACCCAAGCAAGAGGACAACAACAACCCTGTCCCAGCCATGCAAGAGGACAACGACACGTTCTTTACGAATCCACTTTTTGATATTGTATCCAACAAATGTCCATGGATGAAGTGTTGGGGTTCATTGGAAGGGACGACAATATCCAGGGCGACAATGTTGCAAGGCCCGAAAATGTTGAAGGGGCCGCCAATGTCCAGGCCGAAAATGTTGAAGGGGCCAGTAACGAGCCCTCGTCTAGTCAGGTGTGTATATAGATAACATAAATTTGTACTGTACATGTCAATTATGTATACCATCTCTATATCCTCTGTATAAAAGTTGTAACTAGTCGTTCTCCCTCGTACAAACTTCAAAAAAGATCATTTTTCTTCCTAAAAATTCCTAAAATCATACTCTATCAAGTTATGAAACATATTAATGTTATTATTTTGAAAAATCTTCTCGTGTTTGAACAATCCAAATTTTGAATTAAAAATGACACCTACAACCAAGGTTTTTTTCACACTAGGTGATGTCAAATGAAAAAGTGATGAATACCAAAGTTTCATATTTCATCATTATCTACAATCTTTATTTAGGTCATTTTGTCATTTTCAAAATGGGTAATAACATGTAGTAGAAATTTGACAAGTCTCTAACAAAGTTTTGGAAACTATGCGAGTGAATCTAGGATTAATGAACAATGTACACTACCACTTTCTCAAATGCAAAAATGACTTAAATAAAGAGGGTCACCGTCGATTCCTTCCGGCGAAGCATGAGCTACGAAAGAAATGTGCGCATTTTGGCGGGAATGCTGACCGCCGTACAAAGCCGAGACACCGGAGTGGAGAAGAGCTATTTGATATGGTGAAGGACCTACACGTGGTGTTTGGCAAGGGAGACGGAAGCCAGGCTGCTCCGACGGGCGAGGATGGTCGTGCCGCGATGTGGAAGAAGAAGTCTATCTTTTGGGAGCTACCTTATTGGCAACGTTTAGAGGTCCGTAACGCGATTGATGTGATGCATCTGACGAAGAATCTTTGCGTGAACTTGATAAGCTTCCTGGGTACTTATGGGAAGCCAAAAGATACACTGGAAGCACGTCAGGATCTGAAACGATTGAAGCAACGGACTGATCTACATCCAGAAAAGAGAGACAAAGGACGCCAGTACTTGCATCCTGCCAGCTTCACTCTCAGCAAAGAAGAGAAGGCAAGCATGTTTGAATGCTTGAACAGTATCAAGGTTCCGTCTGGCTACTCCTCCAATATTAAGGGAATAATAAATATGAAAGAGAAGAAGTTCACAAACCTGAAGTCTCACGACTGCCATGTGTTGATGACACAGCTGCTTCCCGTCATACTCAGGGGTGTGCTACCAGTAAACGTGCGGAAAGCCATTGTGAAGCTATGTGCATTCCTCAATGCAATTTCTCAGAAGGTGATCAATCCAGACCACTTAGATCAGCTACAGAACGACGTGGTGCAATGTCTTGTCAGCTTTGAGATGATATTTCCACCATCCTTCTTCAATATCATGACACATCTATTGGTTCACCTCGTCAAAGAGATTCGTATATTGGGCCCAGTATTTCTACACAACATGTTCCCATTTGAGAGGTTCTTCGCAGTCCTAAAGAAGTATGTCCGTAATCGTTCTCGTCCAGAAGGATGCATTGCTAAGGGATACGAAACGGAGGAGGTCATTGAATTCTGTGTTGACTTTGTCGACGATCTTATGCCGATTGGTGTGCCCGAATCCCATCACGAGGGGAGACTTGGTGGAAAGGGCACACTAGGGAGAAGATCGATGGTGATCAAGGACGTTGAGACATTTCGTAAAGCGCACCTCACAGTTTTGCAACAATCAACCTTAGTTGCTCCGTACATCGAGGAGCACATGCAGATTCTCAGGGACGAAAACTCAACAAAGTCTGCGGCCTTCATTCAGCGTCTGCACAATAGTACTTTCGCCGATTGGTTGCGAAGACGTCTTATGGGTGTCGAGGGCATTGATGCGCAGCTAGCTTTTGTAGCTAGAGGTCCATCGAGCACGATCTTGACATTCCAAGGATACGACATCAATGGGTATACATTTTACACAAGAGCCCAGGACAAGAAAAGCACCAACCAAAACAGTGGTGTCCGGATCGACGCGACAGACACCAATGGCAATACAAACTCATACTATGGAATCATAGAGGAGATATGGGAACTAGAGTACGGACCTTTGAAGATCCCACTGTTCAAGTGCCAATGGGTGAAGCTGACTGGAGGAGGTGTTAAAGTTGAAGCGGACTATGGAATGACGTTAGTGGACCTAAACAAGATTGGCTTTCTAGACGAACCGTTCGTCCTGGGCAAAGCTGTCACACAAGTTTTTTATGTGAAGGACATGGCTAGCAGACCGAAGAAAGGGGCGGATAAGAAAGGTGGGGGTAAGCAATTGGACCCATCACAAGACGAGTGATTGGAGGATGACGGGGAGCCAGTTGAGCCCCCAAAAGTGGTCAAGAAATTTGTATCTCAGTGCGGGGTAATTGTGTAACATTCCGAAAATTCGCAGGAAATTGTTGAATGCAAAAATCCTGAATTTCAAAAAAATTTGGTGAATTGTTGTGCATGCCAACAAACATATAAGGTTGTATTCATTTTGCTCCCTAAATTCCTAGGCAATTTAAATTTAAATTAAAATTTTAATTGAAGTGCTAAGGATTAAAAATTAGAAGTGATTTGGTTTTTATTTGGGTTTCTTGTTCTTTGTTTGGAAATCATTAACCAAACTAATTTTAATCACTCTAACTGTCCTTGGGCCGGATCTCATCTGAAGTCCACTTCCACTCCTTGGACTCTTCTCCCTATCTCCCCTAGCCATCCAACCCAGCCTACCGGCCATTCGGCCCAGCTCCAGCCCAGCAACTCTTCCGCGCGCCCAACACCCTTTCTCTCTCGCTGACGAGCAGGACCCACACCACACTGCTCACCTTCTTCCCCACGCCTTCCTCCCTCTCTCTCGGCGCTGAGCGCAGGCCCCAGCCAATCCTAGCATCCGGGCGATGGCGGCCCGATGTGATCATGACGCGTGGCCTCGGGTGCGGACTCCCACCCATCTCGCCGTCCGTGCCCACGATAAGCCCTAGGGCAGCCGCCCTATAAAAGCCCCACGATCCCGTTCCCCTGTCCAAGCCGCCGCTTCCCCCTTGGGGGTTTTTCCTTTCGTTCCTTCCAGCAGCTGAGGAGTGAGGAGGAGAGGAGAGGAGGAGGAGCTGGAGCCACGCCAGGAGGAAGAAGCCGGAGCACCGCCTCGCCTCGACGACGAGTACCGCGAGCCGCCGCCGCTCGAGACGCCGTCGCCGGAGAAGGAGGAGCCGGACCATGGACTCGCTGCGCCGCCAAGTGATCCGCAAGTCGACCACGAGCTGCTGCGAACCCCTACGCCACCTCGGTGAGCTGCCGCCGCCGCTCCCCTGTTTCCATCCCCTTTTCGCCGTCGCCGTTGATCCGCCGCCGTGCTTGCCCTCTGTCCCGGCCTTCGAGCCGATGAACCTCTGCAGGACCTCGTCGCCGCCGCTCCCTTCCTTGCAAACCGCCAACGCCTATCTCCGCAGCCGAGGCTGCCGCGGCCCAGAACGCCGGTCACCGCGTGCACGCCGAGGCCATGCGCGGCCACGGGCGGCTGTGTCGCCGTGCACGCGCACCTACCCAGGACCGCAGCTTCGCGGTCTAGCAGCAGCAGGAGCCCGCGCTTGCGAGCGAGCCCTTTTTCCCTTGCTGAGCCGTCGTAAAACACCGTGATCCTATGCACCCGGCTCACCATGGACTACCCTCACGGCGCACCGCGGACCCAGTCCACCACACCGGACCCAACAGCCTTGCTTTCGTGGGCCGAAAGTCCCGCACCCAAGTCTGGTTTTCCACCTCGAACTCTTGGCCCAGCCACTTTCGGCCCAATTCCAGCCCGCGAATTCTTTCCTTTTTTCTTTAACCGCTGACAGTCCGGCCCCACCTGCCATTGACTGTTAGGCTGACATGTGGGCCCACTGACCCGCTGACCCCGCTGACCATTGACCGTTGACTGGTCAACGTTGACCAATTCATGGAGGCACCCTAAGCCCAATCGAAGGCTCCTTAGTTTTTCCCGAGGACTTGCGAGAACTAGCTCTGCGTCTCCTCGATATCCTCAGGGCATCTGAGAGGGGAGAATTTGTTGCTGATAGAGACAGAGATGAGCTAACCTATGCCTTAGGGAACAAGGAGCATCCTGGACGGACGCGCGGCATAGGCACAAGCATCTCATGGAAGAAAGGTTTCCAAGAGCACGCCGGCACCTATAGGAGCCGTTCGAGGAAGAAGGCCGAATATGAGCAGAGGGTGAGGGACCTAGAGCAAACGGTTGCCGCCAAGGGTTCAAAGCTCCAAGAAATGGAGTCAGAGATGTAGCGGCAGATGAAGATAGCATGGCTGCAGATACAACAAGCCACAGGCGGGACCGGTTCCACAGAGCATGCACCTCTCCAACAAGCCGCATGCGGGACCGGTTCCACAGAGCCTGCACCTCTCCAAGATGCGGCCCTTATTAGCCCTCCACAACAATATCAAAGCAGTGACTCTTCCACACATGCCGCTGAACCGGTCCGTTACCCCGTGGATGAAATAACTCAATGGGCCGCGTGCGAGCTTGTCGTCAGGCAGAAGAACTTAGCTGTGGTGGTACATATGCGACCTTAGTTCGTACTGCATACATTTCACCGTAAATACCATTCATTTACTAACTTTCTTTGTGGCTACTAAATTATCAGGTCGCATACGGTATGACCAAACGTGTGGAAGAAGGGCAAAAATGGCACTGCAATGACATTCCACATGGTTACGTACCTGTTGAGGTGGAGCAAGTCGTCGCCAACCGGGAAGACTTAGAACTTGACATCCCCGGAGGTGACGGAGAAACAAAACTTAGTCAGTGTTCTCACTGCATCATTCTATGGAGCAAGGCAGACGTCGTCATACCCGGCACACCTGCGGCTACCAACAAGCCTCCGTCACCTCCCCCGTCTCCAAGAGATCCACCGGATCATGACGATTCTCTGGGAGCTCCTGATGCAAGCCCGTCCCCTCCGCCGCGGAGGTCTCCATCCCCTCCGCCGAAGAGGCAGCGCCGCACTAAAGCCTCTGCCCCCACTCCACCAGGGAAGAAGCTGCGGAAACCCAAAGAGAAGCCCGCACCACAGAAAAAAGCGGCTGAGAAGACCCCAGAAGAGCTCGAAGCCTGGGTGAAAGCAGACACAAAGTGGCAAATGGCCGAGTGGAGGAAAAAACCGGAGCCGGAGCCGAAGCTTGATCCCACAGTCGTCAAGTCATTCCTCGGTAATTTGAGCAAGGGTCAACAAAAGGAAGTACTAATAACAGACTATGACCGCTCAGTACTGAAATCTCGCCGGAAGCGGAAGGCTGCAGATAAGGAGGCGGGCCCATCCACGACCCCCTTAGCGAAAATGTTAGAAATATTGGGAATATGTATGCTTTGTATATATTTCTTATCAATTATTTTTAATTCTATGTATATTAGAAATATATGTGCTTCATTTAAATGTATATATTTCTTATCAATTATTTTTAATAAGACTCGACTATCCAGAGATCAACTCCTGGGGGAAGCAGACATGCCTGTAAACACAACGTTGAAGTGGCCGTTTAAGCTTGGCGAGCCTATGGTCCCTCCTGAAATGGAGAGCAAGCTACAGACGAAGATGCGCCGATTCCATGAGTGGTATTTGGAAGAATCAAGAAGTAATAAAGAGCGCATGATCAAAGTAGGCGTGAAGGACCAGGATTTCTACTATGGCGATGTGGATTCGGTCTGGCTGAGGTTTTAGGATATATATGAGCTGTACCACCACGACGCCATGGACGTGGATTTGATCACCTGTTGGACACTGTAAGTACTTTGTTGTTGTTTACAATTCACAGTTTGAAAACAATAATTCCAATCTATGCTGACGCGGGCTTTATTTATTGCTTAACATATGCAGAATGGAGATTCAAAAATGTGGGAGAGACAATATATATGACGTTGGATTCGTGGATCCTCGAAGGATAAGTGAAGGAATGATAATTGTAAATCCCGAGGAAACATATCAGAACCTATACAAGTATATTGACAAACAACATTATTGCGACTCCATCCTAATCCCGTACAACATCGAGTTAGTACATACACACGCTTCTTCTTATACTGTCTGTGTACTATTTCATTTCTGATTATGATGTATACATGTGCACAGATTCCACTGGCTCCTACTCATATTGTGTCCTGACCGGGGTGTCGTCAACGTCTTTTATTCGTTGCACACTCCAAAATATAAACTATAGAACATCACTGACATGATGACAAGGTGATGTATATTTTCCCCTAATTAATTCACCCCTTGCACTCGCAATGACTTAACTCAATTTTTTTGTTCGCAGGGTGTGGGTTCAATTTCGTAAAGATCACCCTGGTATTGAACATGAAACACTGACATGGAAGATTGGCTTTCCGGTAAGCAAGTAATTTGTACATGTAGACCTCGGCTAATATATTATATCAATTTCCAGTTCCATGCCGGGGTCACTAATGCCTGGAGTACCAGCATCACTTATCAATGCAAGTGTGCATACTATGTTTGCGATTACATGTGGAATTGGGGGCATAAAAAGATTACATAGCATGATATCATGGTATGTACACATTTCCATTATTATTAAGTGCACAATTGTTGTCTCCAATTCGGCGGTGCCAATATCTTTTAGTCATTTGTAAATTATTGATGGTGAAGCTGAAGGAAGAGTGTCTAGAGAAAGAAAGAATCGACGCAATTTCAGAACAGCTCGTCGGATGGATCTGGGACGAGGTCGTCAATCCCCGAGGAGAATACCACGTCGCAAGATTGGAGGACGTGCCGGACAGCTCAAAAAGTCATGCAACATCCTAAGTTGTAAATACAGTTTAAACAATAACTCGAGTGCGATATAAATTTTGTAATATATATGTCTTATATTTGTAAATATATGTCTTCTATTAGCTGTATATCAAATAGAAGACATATATTTACAAATATAAGACATATATATTACAAAATTTATATCGCACTCGAGTTATTAGTGCTAAAAGCACTTCCCAACCGGTGCAGATATGTAGTATTCTGGTAGTGGGTGTTAACTGAAAAATCAGATATATTCCTTTTTCACTAGACAGGTAATGACACTTGGTATGTATATCATTTGCAAGCATCATGGCTTCTACATGGGTCCATGGTTTTGACTTTTGAGTAGGATTTGTGGAAAACGATTTGCCAGAAGGTTCATGGAATCTACATGGCATCCTAAAAAAAAGCTAATAATTAGTACATCAATGTCCACGCATTATATGGTTGTCGAAACATGGCATTGAACCTCAATTTGAAATCATGTATACCATCTGGTATTAAGCATTTAACTTTCATAAGGTGTTACACTGGTCTTATCAATTTTATTCAAGTATATATTGCTGCCGGCCGGGGTTACACTCTCATTTGACTAAAGATATGTACCGTGTAGGACTGACATGTATTATGGTCACGGGTTAGTCAAGTAACGTTATGGTTACCTTTGGCTCAAGCTACAATTACTTGAATTGGATACTTGACACCACTGGGAGATTATTATTAGTTATATTTCTAAGGTGAGAGTGCATGCGTGTGAGGGCCTGCATCTGCACTGGCTTTTGATATGAAAAAATATATCTGATTATGTATGTTATTATTATTTTTTTAGAAGATTATGTATGTTATTATTATGTTTTCTAAGAATGCTTGAACGAAAAAACAAAGGTAGCCGAAAAAATGCTGCATTTTTTTGGTTAGGGTAGCATTAGCTGCTTCTTTAATGAAGCAAAGCTTGCCAATGGGTCAGCCCGCAAAAGAAAATCGCAATGGGTCCGGAAGGCCCATCAGCCACTGGCCCAATCCAGAAATAACCACGCATCGTTTTTTCTGGCGTTTGGAACATATATGTTGTTTCTCTAATTCTCTTCCTCGATGCATTGTCCTGAGAAATCCCACAGGTCTTCACTGTGAATTGTGAGTATTGTCATATCTATAGTAGAATATAATGAGTGTTTTGTGAGGACCATGTGCGTCCGAGGACCGAGTGGATGGTCGCTTTCTTTGTGATGAGTGATTGACAACGTGGTGTAATTTGACGTTTGTCTTGGCTCAAGTATTGCAGGTGTAGAATGCGGCTTGGTTCGCATTGGTGCAGGTGAAGAACATGTGCGAAAGGTCTTAGCCGGAGCGGCCTCCCAGAAGCGAAGTGACAAATAGGCTTGGTTCGAGGGACCCGGTGATCGATGGGATCAAGTGCGGTTCACATGGTGCAAGAACAAGCAAGGCGACGTGGATGAAGGTGATCGAGCCGGTACTTGGGCGCAGCTGAGTCAAGGAACGAGGCAAGACCGAGTAGGCCGTCCATGCTCTGGAGGCGAAAGGCTTGGCGTTCTCGAAGCTTGGCCTGGAGGTTGGACCAAGTGCGCGGGGTTTACTGGTTCACCACAAAACCAGAGGAGGAGGGTTTCTTGGTTTGGGTCACAAAACCAAGTCCGAAGACCGGGCCAGGGAAAGCGGTCTGACCGGTTCACTAAACCGGTCTGACCAGTTCCACCTGGGCGTCGGGAAGCTTCGGAGCGGAGGACACGCGGCGTGATCTCGAAGGTTGCGTCGGAGGGAAGCAACATCAGATGGATGCGTGCCCAGCCGGAAGAAGAGACCTGCAACTTTACCATTTTTCCCTTGAGGGTGTGTATCTTCCTTTTAAGTTGTAGGGGTAGTTTAGTCTTTTGGAGGTGGCCATATATACTCACCTTGGTGGGAGATGGCAGCTAACTCTTGGAACCCTAGTTCATTTCCTTTCTTTCTCTCTAGGCTAGCCAAGTGCTTCATGCTGTGAGGAAGAGAGAAGGGGACCTCTCCACTTCGATTTTCCTCCACTTTTAAGTGGGTAGGATGAAGGGAGGAGGCTAGCCCTCTTGTAAAGATGTTGACCTCGTGATGCAATAGAGAATCCCTAGTTTGTTCATCTTGTTCTTGAGCTCTTCCTCGTTTTTCTTTTTCGGGTGATTTTTTGGCGATTTTGTGTTCATCGCGTTTGAGGCCGTTTCTTTGGGGGATTTCGTGGGGATTCACTCTTGGGTCTCTTGTGATCCTTTTCTAGTGATTTGCCCTCCTAATCCTCGGGAAGTTCCTCGAATTTGGTGAATTTCGTTTGAACCCGGGAAAGAGGAAGCCATGTCTTAGACGTGCGATTACTCTTGATTTAGTGCGAGATTTGGGACGATTTTGGAGCCATGACTAGTTCATGATGTATCCCACCTTTCCCCAAAGTTTCGTTTGAATCCGTGGAGCCAATCGGAGAAATTTGGAGGATAAGATCGAGTTTTCCCGCGGCTGAATTTTCTGTTTCTGTCTGGGGAAAACCAGGATGACCGGTTTGGAAACCGGTGTGACCGGTTTTGGTGAATGGGTGGAATTTTGAGGAGATCTTTGGTAGACATGATGTCTATGACCTAAGAAACCTAGGGTTAAATTTCATCAAGTTTCGAGTCCATTTGCTCCAGTTTCGGATTTCTTCTTGGAGCTTTCTGGGTAAAACCGGTGTGACCGGTTTGGAAAACCGGGGTGACCGGTTTTGGTCTGAGTGCTGAATTTTTGCCTTTATTGATTTCCGCTATGCATTTCGTGTTGTATTGCTTTGATACTTGCTCCTAGGTCCAAAAGCACTCCAGTGGCTTTGTGGACTTGGCAAGGAAGCGAGCTAGACTCATCGGAAGTGAAATTGGGACATAGGCCGAGTTTGCTCTTTTGAGAGAAAATTTATTGGCTCCCATTCACTCCCCCCCTCTTTGGTCGCCATATCGATCCTTCATTTTGATTGTGTGCCAATTACAGAGTAAGGACGAGCGGGTGCAGTGTATCTCCATATACTCGTCAATAAGCTAATGAGTTTACATGTAACACCCTTGGTGTCACAAAAGTAAAAAATGCCACTAAGTGCCCTCCCAACGTACTCGAGAACAAATCTCAGTAGCAAAAACCCATAACCGGAGTAAAACACGGAAGCAACCACATAGAGTAGACCTTTTTTTTGAACCTTTGTGGTTTAATGTTTCAGGGTGTGGATGTTTCTTCTTAATCCTTCTTTCTTCCTAAATGCTAGTTTGTGGGTTATCTTTAAAATATGGTTTATGTTATTGCTTCAGCGTTTTACTCCGGTTATGAGATTTCGCTGCCAACATTTATACTCGAGCATGTTGAAAGGATGTTTAGTGATATTTTCAATTTTTGTGGTACCTGTGGAAAGCACCTAGAGATCGAGCAGTATATCCTGTCTCCCAGAGAGCTTTCTCCACACATGTGGCAGTAGCCGCAGTATATCCTCTTCTTTTATTTTTCTTTTTCTTTTTACCATTTACCAGAACTTGAAAGGACAAACTGCCCTTAGCTTCATGTATACCTTTCTAGGATGGAAACAGATGCAGTTTCAGTTGGGTCGGGCGTGCGTTTGGGGACGCGATCACAGCCTGCTGCACGCCGTAGGGATCAACACCAGGATGTGTTACACCCCTTGCCGCCGGTGATCGCCGTCGACGTGAGCTCGCGGATCGGATCGAGAAACAGGGAGGGTAGCGGCGAGAGGAGGAAGACTCCTTCGCGTTTACATTTCAGTTCTGATAATATTCGATACAGAGTCTTGGTTCCTTCCCACTACATAAAGCAAAACGGCCAACTAACTTAGACACTGCCCGATGGGCCCAGCACACACACTAAACAACTCATACAGCGATGGTCGAACACGTCTTCTTCATGCCCGCTTTCTTCACGTCGCTGGCGCATCCACAAGGGGCGTCACACCTCCCCCCGCTTGAGATGTTGCCTAACCCCAGGCAACTGCATCAGGAAATCTTGACCGAACCACATTCCAATCCTCCCAACTGGCTGAAGCGATGGGTAGACGAGTCCACTTGATCAACACCTGTGGAATAGAATTGTTACCTTTCTTTACCAACCGGCGATCAAGTATTTCCTCAGGTTCCAGAGTATGCGCTGAAAGATCCACCATTGTTGTAAGATCACTGAACACCGGTGTGTGATCTGGTGTGAAAGATTTCAGTTGGGACACATGAAAAACCGGGTGTATAGAACTGCCCTCTGGAAGAGCCAATTTGTATGCCGTTTGCCCAATTCTTTCCAGCACTTCATAAGGGCCAAAGAATTTGAAAGCCAGCTTTGGATATGGCCTACTCACCACAGATTTCTGCACATATGGTTGAAGTTTTAACAGCACCTTCTCGCCCACCTGAAAACAACAATCAGACCGGCCTTTGTCAGCTTGGATCTTCATCCTGTTCTGAGCATTAAGCAAATGGTGCTTCAGATGCTCTCTCTGTTGCTCTATGTTCTTGATGACAGACTGTGCTTCAGACTGATCACTGTCTGCTGATGGAATACAAGTGCCAGGGTCGTCTGCTTCATACCCATACAAGGCCTGAAACGGAGTACAACCAATAGATGCATGATAAGATGTATTGTACCATAGTTCAGCTAATGGTAGCCAACTCTTCCACTTCTTGGGATCATCATTTACTACACATCTTAGATACATTTCAAGACACTGGTTCACCCTCTCTGACTGGCCATCGGTTTGTGGATGGTCAGATGAACTTTTGAGCAGAATTGTCCCACAGAGCCTAAAGAGTTCTGTCCAAAAATGACTTGTGAAAATCATGTCTTGATCCGAGACAATTGATTTGGGAAACCCATGAAGTTTAACCACCTGATCCAATAGTAGTCTAGCCACTCCTTGAGCTATAAACGGGTGCTTCAATGCCATGAAGTGAGCATACTTAGTATATCTATCAACCACTACTAATATGGTGTTGTAGCCCTCAGTGATGGTAGGCCTTTTATGAAATCCATTGTCAATTCTCTCCAAGCCCCATCTGGTACTGGCAGTGGTTGCAACAGCCTAGCTGGATGTATATTCTCATGTTTGGCTCTCTGACAAATAGAACACTGCTTAACAAAAGCCTCAACATCAGCCTTCATGCCTTTCCACTTAAATAGCTTCTTCAAACGTTGGTAAGTGGCCCTTGTACCAGAATGACCTCCTACTGCACTAGAATGTAAGGCAGTCATCAACTTTGTTTGAAGTGCCGAATTGTTGGCAATCCATATTTTTCCTTTATTTTTTATCAGACCTTGCTGCAAGGAAAACCCCTTTTCATCAGGACTAGACAGTGCCAATTTGGCCAACAAATCTTGAGCATATGGATCTGTTGCATAAGAATTCAGCACTTCCTGTAACCAAATTGGCTTGACCTCAGAAACCCCTTGTATGGAAAGTAAATGACTAACCCTAGAGAGGGCATCCGCAGTCAAATTCTCTTTCCCTTTTCTGTAGACTACCTTAAATTACAGCCCCATCATCCTGGTCATTGCCTTTCTCTGTATTTCTGAATGAAGATTTGCTCATTTAAATAAAATAAGCTCTTGTGATTAGTTCTAATGATAAATTCCTGTCTCTGTAAATATGGTCTCCACTTCTCTACTGCCATTGTCAAGGCAAGAAATTATTTCTCATATATGGATAAATTCTTATGACTTGGGCTCAATGCTTTGCTAAAAAATGCCACTGGCTGCTCATTTTGTATCAATACTGCACCCACTCCTACATCACAGGCATCTGTTTCTATGACAAATGGAAAGTTGAAATTTGGAATTGCCAAGACAGGTGAGTGACCAATGTTTTAAATTGTCGGCTATAGCGGCTATAGCCGGATATAGCTGCTGGGCAACCCTGCCGCTAGGAGAAGCTGCTCTTGGTGCTAAGCTTTCAACGGCGCTAATAGCTGGCTTTAGCTGGCGATATCCGCTAAATGGGCCTGAGTATAGCGGCCGCTAAATGACCCCGCGGGATGAAATTAAGCATGGGCTTTCCAAATTACAAACTGCAGAGCGCGGCCCAAATATTCCAGCCCATATAAAGTGCAGCTCCTCTTGTTGACTAACCCTAGACATTACCCTCTCTTTCTCCCCATCGAAAAGGAGGCGTGCCGGCGGCGGCAGCTGCTTCGTCCAGCTGCCGTGGCCACTGCAACGGTGTGCTGGAGGCGAGAAAGACCAACCCTCCCCATTCCCAGTCCTCCTCCGTGCTCTCCCCAAGCTGCAGCAGTAACAGCAACCCGCGGCGGCGGTGGCGGCGGGGGGCTGCATCCTGAGTTCCTGACTCCGGAAGCGAGGAAGACCACAGGTCCCTCGTTCCCCACTCCTCCCCTGTGCTTTACGTACTACCCTCCAGCTCTCCCCCAGGCAGTAGTGCGCCAGCAGCAAGCAAGCAATCGACAGTGGCAGTGATAGGCCACATGCACAATGTCCCTGATGATTACTTTAATTTGTCAAGTATCCTGATGAACACTTTAATTTGTTGTTGTGTCAAAGTGCCTTGGACCATATCAATTGTGATCACTGATGTGGATGGTTTGGATCTATTATTCTGTCAAGTGAAGTAATTATTGTTTGAAGTTTTCTTCTTTTTTGCATAACCGCTAAGCAATGCTTAGCTGCAGCTATAGCCAGCTATAGCTTATCCTAGATTTTGGCAAGACAAAAGCTAAGAGGCTTAGCCCGCTATTTAAAACATTGTGAGTGACACATCATCTACTTGAGCTGCACAAAGGCCCTCTCAGCCTCCTCAGACCAGACAAACATCTTCTTCTTCAACAGATTTGTTAATGGTTTGGCAACAATTCCATAGTGTTTGATGAATTTTCTATAGTATCCTGTCAGCCCTAAAAACCCTCTGATTCTGTTACAGACTTAGGGACAACCCAGGCTAACATAGCAGATGTCTTACTAGGATCAGTTGCCACTCCCTTATCAGAAATAATGTGACCCAAATAGTCTAATTGATGTTGAGCAAAAGAGCATTTGCTAAGTTTCATGAACAACTTGCGCTCTCTCAGCTTGTCCAGAACTTGTCTCAAGTGGATCAGATGCATTGCAAGAGTTGGGCTATAAATAAGTATGTCATCCAGAAATACTAGAACAAATTTTCTGAGAAAAGGCCCTAGTACTTCATTCATGAGGCATTGGAATGTTGCAGGGGCATTGGTAAGGCCAAAAGGCATGACCCTAAAATGATAATGTCCATGATGGGTCTTAAAGGCAAATTTAAACCCATCAACCTCTTGCATTCTCACTTGATGATAGCCAGATTTCATGTCCAACTTGGTGAAATATTTGGTACCAGATAGCTCATCTAGAATCTCATCTATTAAGGGCATATGAAATCTGTTTTTTATAGTAATATCATTGAGCCTCCTATAATCAATACAAAAACGCCAACTACCATCTTTCTTTTGCACTAGAAGTACTGGAGATGTAAAAGGACTATTGCTAGGAACTATCAAACCAGCTTGTAATAACTCTTTAACCTGTCTTTCTATTTCATCTTTATGTAAAGGAGAATATCTATATGGTTTAGCATTAACAGGAACTGAATTTGGAAGTAAAGGAATATGATGGTCCTGTAACCTGTGAGGTGGCAATGTCTTGGGGTCCTCAAAGATATCAGAATTTTCTTCTAGTAATTGCTGCACTTCCTCAGGAACAGAAGGCTCACTTGGAGAGTCACATTCCACTATAGCAAAAGCTCCCATCTCATTGCCTACACACCACTTGTGTAATTGAGAAGCAGAAATCTCAGACAGGCTCAATGGTGGAGGTTGTACACCTTGCAGCGGCACATGCTTGCCCTGCATCTGAAATTCTAATGTTCTCTTGTCCCAGTTGCAGTTCATGGGACTATAGCCCTTTAGCCAGTCAAATCCCAAAATAGCATCAAATGCCCCTAACTGTAAAACTTTCATGTCAGTGTTGAATGTGTGACCCTGAGTCCACCATTCCATACCAAGCACTTGCTTATCACTTGTGAGAATATCCCCACTGGCAACCTTGATCTGCTGAGGAGACATAGGAATAAGAGAAATCCCACACTTAGCCAAGAAGTTCTCACTGACAAAACAAAGGGAGCTAACTATCCACCGAGATCAACATTACTTTGTTCTTCACCAAGGCTCTGAGCTTAATAGCTTCACCAGAATCTGTGCATGACACTGCATTAATAGATAGAGTTCCAAATTCATGGGACAGATAATCCTCCATAGCCAACTGTTCTAACACTTCATCTGTCAAATTGACATCAAGATCATTGATAACCAAAGAATTAACCTGAGCTCTTGGTCTAGCTTTGCACTTTGTTAAATGTGCTTGGTCAAATGATTCGCTGCAATAATAACAAAGATTGTTTGCTCGAAAAAGTCCCTCTTCTGCTTCTCTTTGCTCAACAGCTTGGACCCTATTTGTGGTTTGAACTCTTGTTTGCCTGTGATAGAAGTAGCTCTTGGAATAAAAGAACTCTTCTGCACTTTGGAATAAAACCTTTGCTAACATTACTGCTCTTTCCATTGTTTGTGGAACTTGTGACTAGACAGCTGCACTAAATTCTAGTTTCAACCCTCTTGTAAATTGGGTGACAAAGAACATTCTATCATAGCCTGTATTATGCATTTCCAGCTCAAACTGCAAAGCCTCAAATTCCTGCACATAATCTTCCATTGAAGCAATCTGTTTCAACTCAAGCAAAGCCCCAAGAGCATGTATGTAGTCATAGGCCCTAAACTTGGTTTCTACTGCCTACGTACATAAACTGTTCCCAATTACCAAATCCCCCTGTGCATCTTTGCACTTGTCCCCATTTTGCAGCATTACCTTCCATACATACTGAAGCTGTTTGTGACCCAATACTCAACATGTGTATTGTACAGCTTGAAGTAGTCTTCACACTTGGATCTCCAAATCTTTGGGTTCTCTCCAGTGAAGATTGGGAACTTCAGCTTGGTAACATCCTTGAGATTGAACTGCCCATCCTGATAGTGGTCATGGCGGCCTCCTGCTGCATGATGTGGCTTTGGATCCCCTCGCCCGACACGCTGAAAGGGATGTGGCGGACGGTGTTGCTCTGGATCCCGTGATGATGGAACAGAGCCTGCATCTTCTGCTTCTTCACGCATCTTGTTCATCCGTAACCCAGCTACTACCTGACCCGTCTCCAAAACTTGCTTAGCCATGAATGCCTGATCGTCAATGACTTGCTGCAACGCTCGGTCTTGTAAATTCTGGTTGGCCTGAATCTGCTCTTGGTTGTTACTGATGTCCCCAACCCGAGCAAACAACAAATCTATGCTCTCCATCATGCGATCCCAATGCTCATCATCCTTGCGTCGTCCTTCCTCCACTGCATCCATGATGAGCTCGGACTGGATCGGAGGTTTTGGTGGTGCTGTGATGGGATGCGCAAAAAAAATTCCCCCAAATCGGAGAACACAAGCAGTCGATTTAGAGTTGTTGCGGTCAGAAATACCCAACTAAACCTAAGCGGCGCGAAAGTCGATGGGCGACGGCGTCGGAGCGGCTAACCGGCGGTATGCGGTGGCCGCCGTCGACTGGGAGTCGGTGGGCGGGGCGTGGACGGCGAGATCGGGAAGATACTCACCGGTGCAGCGGCGCGTCAGGAAGACGGAGGCAGCCACGGGAAAATCCACAGCCGAGGAAAGCTTGTCTGTGATACCACCTATTACACCCCTTGCCGCCGGCGATCGCCGTCGACGTGAGCTGACGGATTGGATCGAGAAACAGGGAGGGTAGCGGTGAGAGAAGGAAGACTCCTTCGCGTTTACTTTTCAGTTCTGATAATATTCGATACAGAGTCTTGGTTCCTTCCCAGTATATAAAGGAAAACGACCAACTAACTTAGACACTGTCTGATGGTCCCAACACACACACACTAAATAACTCATACAATGATGGTCGAACACGTCTTCTTCATGCCCGCTTTCTTCACGTCGTTGGCGCATCCACCAGGGGCGTCACAGGATGCCGCCCTCCGCCGGCGTTAAGGTGCAAATGCTGGCTTTCCCTGTCCTTTCCCCGTTCTCCTCTCTTCCTATCAATTCTCAACGCAGTCAGATGCAGCGGCGCACGGTGAGATGCCTCCGGAACACCGACGAGGGCCGCGGCTGGCAACGCGTGTGGACGTACGTAGCGACTGCACGTTTCTGATGGAGATGGTGTTGACAGCCAAAATTGGCAGTCATCGAGGCAAACCGGTCTGACCGGTTTGTCAAACCGGTCAGACCGGTTTTGGTCTGTAATTCGAGTAGGTTTAGGATTCCGAGTTTAATCCCATATTGTAACCGACTCATGAGGGGTAAGACTTCCCCGGCCTATAAATATAAAGGCTAGAAGGCCGAGTGAGGTATTCCAATCGAATCAAATACAATTGTCTCTTATTTTTACCTCTCAAACCCTAGCCCTTTTCCAACCCCATATTTGCTGTTCTTTGCTCGTCTCTACGACGTTCAGGGACGTTCTAGGTGGCCTGCCGACCCTAGAGCAACCCTTGATTGCTTGAGCTCCGTCGGGGTCCCTCCCGAGCTCGAGTTTCTAGGTCTTCACGACCTCCTGTCAGAAAGCGGTCTGACCGGTTCTAGGAACCGGTCTGACCGGTTTTGCCGAGGGGGGCCGGGTGTTGGCCGTGGTGACGGCCGTGCTGCGTTTTCGAGTGTATTGTCGCATCTTTGTGTCAACAGATGGCATGCAGCGTCTCGGTTGGGAATGGTGGCCGGCACAGGCAGCAACAAGAACAAGCTTTTGGGGCGACATTCAGGCAGTGCGCGCTGAGCGGCACAAACAGAACAGCGGCAGGGACAGAATGGCCGATGGAGTTTAGATAAGGTGAGACGAAACGGGCATTATTCAGGTACCTGTAAATGATAAAAGAAAATACAAAGTGAATGTATCAATATTTTGGATCTCAATTTTGTGAAGAGTTAATCTCAGGAGTGTCAATTGTGTGAAGCCACTTCTTTTGGGTGTCAAAATTCCAAATTTCTGAAAACGGTTGGATGTGTCCCTTCATTTGCACGTGGGCCACAAACGAATCTTGTTGTGCGCGGGCGAGTTATTGCACAATCTGGCTCCACCAACAATGTGGCAGTGATCGAGAAAGAAGTACGGAGTAAGACACAAGAATGAAAACATTACAGCTATATACACTACCGGAATCCGCATAGTTGCCGTGTGCCAAAGGCACACGGCAAAGGCCATAATACACACGGTAAAGGCTTTGTCGTGTGCCGCACACGGCAAAAGGCACACGGCAAACAGCGGCCGGCAAAGCCAGCTTTGCCGTGGGCCAAATATCGGACACACGGCAAATCTTTACCGAGTGCAAAAAAAACTCAGGGCAAACTAGTTTCCAAAAAATAAAAAAAAAATCCACGGGCCGCACGCCCAGGCAGCCCCCTGTCGCGCCGCCCAACCACGCCGGCCGGCTCCGTTTGCGCGCCGCCGTGGCCGCGCCAGCCGCCCGCGCCGCGCGGCCGAGCCGCAGCCGTGGCCGTGCTGGCCGCCTGCACGCCGCCGCCCGCCGCGCCTGGCCGCCTGCTCGCCGCCGCTCCCGCGGCGCCGCCTGCCGCCGCCCACGCCGGACGCCTCCGTTTGCGCCGCCGCCGCCGCCGCCCACGCCGGCCGCCCCGCCGTGGCGGGCCGAGCCGCTGTGGCCACGCCGGCCGCCCCCGCCGCCGAGCTGCCGCACCAGCGCGCCCGCCGCGGCGGGCCGAGCCGCAGCGTGGCCGTGCTGGCCGCCTGCACGCCGGCCGCCCGCGCCGGCCGCCCGCTCGCCACCGTGCCCGCTTGCCGCCCGCGCGCCGCCTGGCTACCTGCCCGCCGCCGCCACGCCGGCCGCCCGCACCGCGCCGAGCCAAACCGGCCGGCCGGCTGGCTGCCCGCCCGCGCCGGTGCCCCTGCCGAGAGAGAGAGAGAGATGTGAGTGGCGAGAGAGAGAGAGGGGTGAGAGGTGAGAGATGTATTTTATTTGCTTGAGAGAGAGGAATCCGGTGAGAGGTGATGTGGACCAATGAGAGGCCACGATTTTGAATACGCGGATCGCTGACGTGGCGATGTGTTTTCTCTATGCGTTTGTAACGAAATTTTGAATGGCTAAACAATTTCAAATGAAAAAATTATAAACTACAAACTTTTAGATCTCTTCGAGACCTACAACTTTGATATAGAACATATTTACATCCGAGATCATTTGAAATTCTTTAAAATTTAAGATTTTAAACTAGATACATTATAAGGATATTTTAAAGTATTAAACAATCTCAAATTAAAATATTGTCAACTACAAAGTTTTATATTTCACTGATATGTACAACTTTGATATATAACTTATTCCCGCGCGGCGCCGCCTGCCGCCGCCCACGCCGGACGCCTCCGTTTGCGCGCCCCGCCCGCCGCCGCCCACGCCGGCCGCCCCGCCGTGGCGGGCCGAGCCGCTGTGGCCACGCCGCCGCCCCCGCCGCCGAGCTGCCGCACCAGCCGCCCCGCCGCGGCGGGCCGAGCCGCAGCGTGGCCGTGCTGGCCGCCTGCACGCCGGCCGCCCGCGCCGGCCGCCCGCTCGCCACCGTGCCGCTTGCCGCGCGCGCCGCGCTGGCTACCTGCCCGCCGCCGCCCACGCCGGCCGCCCGCACCGCGCCGAGCCAAACCGGCCGGCCGGCTGGCTGCCCGCCCGCGCCGGTGCCCCTGCCGAGAGAGAGAGAGAGATGTGAGTGGCGAGAGAGAGAGAGGGGTGAGAGGTGAGAGATGTATTTTATTTGCTTGAGAGAGAGGAATCCGGTGAGAGGTGATGTGGACCAATGAGAGGCCACGATTTTGAATACGCGGATCGCTGACGTGGCGAGTGTGTTTTCTCTATGCGTTTGTAACGAAATTTTGAATGGCTAAACAATTTCAAATGAAAAAATTATAAACTACAAACTTTTAGATCTCTTCGAGACCTACAACTTTGATATAGAACATATTTACATCCGAGATCATTTGAAATTCTTTAAAATTTAAGATTTTAAACTAGATACATTATAAGGATATTTTAAAGTATTAAACAATCTCAAATTAAAATATTGTCAACTACAAAGTTTTATATTTCACTGATATGTACAACTTTGATATATAACTTATTAACATTCGAGATCATTTGAAAGTTTTAAATTTTCAAATTCAAATTAGATAACTTATAATAATATTTTGAGTTTTTAAACAATCTCAAATAAAAAAGTTTCAACTACAAAGTTTTGTAACTTTTAAAGATCTATAACTTTTATTTAGAGTATTTCTTCATTTGAGGTCATTTAAAAATTTCGAATTTGAAATCTCATAGTTTCTACTACTATTAGAGACAAACTACTAGAGAGACATGTAAGATTTATAAATAAACTCACTTTAACATTGTCAAATGAAAAACTGCATGTAATAATAATTGTTCATCTTGATGAGTTATGCAACTTTGTAGTTCAAAATATTTTCATTTGAATTCGTTTAGGGGTTCAAAATGTGCTTTGAAACAGTACTTTACCGTGTGCTATGAAAAAACACACGGCAAAGTATGGCTTTGCCGTGTGCTAAAATAAAGACACACGGCAAACTCATGACTTTGCCGTGTGTCAAGAAAAAGCACACGGCAAAGTATGAATTTGCCGTGTATCAAGAAAAAAAGCACACGGCAAAGCATATTTTGCCGAGTGTTTTTGTTTCGCCGAGTGTTTTTTGGAAAGCACACGGCAAATAAGGAGTTTGCCGTGTGCCCGAAGGAATGCACACGGCAAACTCTCCAGCACACGGCAAACGGCAGTTTTCCGGTAGTGATAGTTACATGGAATTGTGAGACAGAGAATTGATACAAAATATAAGATGTGCAATGAGCAGATGATAAGCTAGTACATGCATGGTATACTCTGCGGCAAAGGACGGCCAGTCTATTCCATATCGTTGCGTCCTAGCTGTTAGCTCAATTATCGGTGGATTGGGTCCCCGTTAGTTGCTACGAGAAGGGCGCCGAGAGGAGGATGGCGTCGAGCGCCTCCTTCACCCGGGACATCTCCGGCGCCTGGCCACCTGGTGCCGGCCAGAAGGCGTCCGCCTCCAGCACCTTGAGCTGCAGCTGCATGAACTTGACGTAGGTGATGGCCTTGTCGAGCATGGTGACCGTGTCCACCTTGCTGCCGTTGGGCACCAGCTCCTGCAGCGCCCTCAGCCGCTCGCTGATCCTCTCCCGGCGGTTCTGCGGAGCCGAAACAAGCGCTGTTAGTATTAGCTTGAAATTATCAATTCGCGCACAAATTTGAGCTCATGGCGCGGGCCAGCCAAACACGGGAGGCACCTTGGCAGCTAGGTTTTGGGGGTCCTTGGGCGGCGCTTTGTTGGGCTTGGTGGCTAATCTCCGGTTGCCGCCGCACTGCTTCTTATGGGGAGCAGCAGCAGCTTCTTGGTAGCCTGCTGCTCCTGGCGGCGACGGCGCGTGCACACGGGGCCGCTTGTGTGAGGCCGCGGCGGCCGTGGGGATGCTTCCGCCGCCGCCTCCTCCGAAGCTGAGGTAGTTCGTGGCGATGCAGGAGGCAGCAGCGTCGCCCGTAGCCATGCCGTCGGTGTCGTCCATCCACGCGGCGCCGCCGTACTCCTCGCCGTGGCCGTCGAAGGTGACGACGGACGAGGACGGGGATGAGGACGAAACGACTGCGGACATGTTCTCCCAGCCGCCGTCCTGCGGGATGGTACAGAGACTTCCGGTTCCGGGGCTACAAGCCATGGGAAAGTCCCACGGGTTGTGGCTCCCAACCAAGGACTCGGCCTCCAGGAACGACTGATCCGGGTGGTGCAGGCTCTGCATGTACTCGACTCCGGTGATGTTGAAGTCCATGAATGCCTCGTCGTGGCACAGAGCCGGAGATGGGTCTCGGACCATGGCCATAGGGACTCAACAGTAGTCTCTCTACTACACACAAGAAACAGAGCTCGTTCGCTCTACTAGCTCAGCGGCACGACACGTAGTGCACCTTTATTTGTGTAGCGAGCTGCCAGGCTACTTTACTACACGTCTTGGTATGTGGCCGGTATATATATGCCACAAAAGGAAGGAGATGAGGCAATCGCTAGCTACCTTGTGCTGCATTCCTGGCCATCGTGGCCTTATATGTACTGCCGATTTGGACCACACCCACATGGCCACCGGGGAAGAAGACGATTAAACAAGTGTGTGCCACGGGGGCATTTGACAAGGGAGGATTATACAAATGCATCGCAATTAATGCCCTAACTGCTAGCAAGTAGTTTCAGAGGTGAGTTTTTTATACCTCTAGTTTCTTTCCGTTTTAGTTTGATCCCGATCGGTACTTCCATTTCCTAATTCAGAGTAGTGCCAGTGACATGCAGGAGCTGATAAAACGAGAGTTTGATTTTTTGTTCATTTGAAGTTTGATCTTGCTAGTTTAGCTCGACAAATTCAGCAAAGTTTAACATTCTTATTCAGAGCAGGGTTGATATTAATTTAAGCATGATTACTTTTCCTATCCAAAATATAACACATAAATGAGAAGAACATAAATACTATGAGGCTTAAATAGATTTGGCAATGCCACATTTGACATATGAGTTGAATGACAAATTGTTATTGTCGAATTGTCATGATACAACAATAATACTAACAATCAACAATATTGGTATGGCCATATTTATCTAGTCTGATGGGCTAGTCGGACAGTTCAAGAAATAACTCAGGAGCCATCAAGAAAACTAGCTGAAATATGCAAGGGCCTGTCAGTTTGTTAATTAGGCTAAGCCAAATGGAATGTGAGGCAAACCGAAGAATGTGAATCAGCACACGGGCATTGGTATTTTTTTATGTCACTACTAGAGAAACCATCATCACAAAAGGCACCATCACAAACGGTTTTGGAAAACCGTTTGTGATACCCTCATCACAAACGGTTTTTGAAGAACTGTTTGTGATGGGGGCCATCACAAACGGTTCTTCAAAAACCGTTTGTGATGTGAGGCCATCACAAACGGTTCGTAACACGAACCGTTTGTGATGCCCATCACAAACGGTTCGTGTTCCGAACCGTTTGTGAACGGTTCGTAACACGAACCCTTTGTGATGTGTATGGTACATTCAAACCTTATTTTGAAATAGTAAATGACTTTAAATCAAAAAGTGTCGAACTACAAAGTTGTATGGCTTCTCAAGATGCACAACTTTCACTTTGGTCATTTCTTCATTTGACAAATTCATATGAATATTGTTCATAAAATCCATCTCTCTCATAGAGTTATAGTTTCTAAAACTATAAGAGAGACCTATAAGATTTGTGAACAATGTTACTCTCACTACATCGTATGGAAAAACGGTCAACATAAAAGTTGTTGATCTTCAGAAGTTATGAAACTTTGTAGTTGACAACTTTTTAATTTGAAGGTGTTTTACTAACGAAAAGTAAGTTTGTATTCAAAATTTGAAATTTGAGTTTTTCCAAACGACCTCGGATGAAAAAACGGTCAACATGAAAGTTGTAGATCTTCACAAGTCATGAAACTTTGTAGTTAACAACTTTTTAATTTGAAATTGTTTTACTAACGAAAAGTAAGTTTGTATTCAAAATTTGAAATTTGAGTTTTTCCAAACGACCTCGGATGAAAAAACGGTCAACATGAAAGTTGTAGATTTCGAAAAGTTTGGAAACTTTGTAGTTCAACAGATTTTGATTTGAAGTCGTTTAGTGCCTCAAACAAGCAATTTAAACTCGGTCTGGTATAATATGATAGGAATCGGAACGCTATCTAGTCACAGGTGATGGACAGGTGGAGTGATAGAGGAGGCTACGCGCGAGAGAGAGGTCGTGAGTTTGAACCCGGCCGGCCGCGGAGCGTGCGAACTATGCGCGAAAAAATGGCGCGACTATTGTTTCTCTATAATTTTCGTATTTTTTGGGGTTTATTTCGGACACAGAAAATCACAAACGGTTGGAAAAACGAACCGTTTGTGATGGGGGCATCACAAACGGCCGGGGCATCACAAACGGAACATCACAAACGGTTCTGTTTGTGATGGCCGTTTTGAACCGTTTGTGATCCTTGTATCTGGAGTAGTGTGTCAGCTTTAGAAGAGTCCAATTAATGGTGAATCAAATGCTTAGGTATGTAAAGTTGGTATGTGTTTTCTTACCGGAACCCAACACAGAGAATTAATAAAACGTTAAATCAGATACATGCAGTAAATGAGTGATTATTTGTTATTGTTCAACTTTAATTTTTCGTGAGCATACTCCCTCCGTTCTTATTGTAGGCCATTTTAACTTTTCTATTTGTAAAATTTTGTTGTGAATCTAGTTATACATTAAGTCTATATATATAGCAAAAACTATTATTTAGGAAACTTAAAATGATTAAGAATTCAGAACAAAAGTAGTATGTCACATTTTTATTCATTAAATCAACTAATCTAGTAGAAAACTCATGACTTGGCCCCATTTCATATTCTTTATTATTTGATTTACTAAAACTTTGGAGTTAGAGCATGTCTATGAGACATGTCATATATTAATCCATTATTAAAGAAAATTAAATAACTTTTCCAAGAGAAGTATATTATCTTCATGCATTATAATCGCAAATGCAGTTGGCACACTTGCTACTGCTATATGTGCTAGCTCCAGCTAGCAATGCAAAAACGCGGACTCTTTCTTTCATTCACCAGAAGTCTATAGCGGCTCTGCAGGGGCGGTGCAGTTTCGCTGTCTTATTCGATCTTTCACTGCCAGGCATGGAATGTCCAGAGCAGATTAGCGTGAAAGGATGGCAATTATAATCACGGCTATCAGGTAATGATATGCTCAGGCCTCATGGTGGGTGTTAATTGGTGCTGGTACCTGGGTCTTGATACTGGCTAAGATATGTAGGCAGTTCCCCGCACCACTGGCATCTGCCTTGTCCCTCGGACGACCAGGCACCTGGGCCCTGTTTAGTTCCCATCCTATCACCAAACTTTCAAAAATTCTCTCTCCAAACTTCACTATTCATCTATCACATCAAATCTCTCTCCTCATGCATGGAGTACTAAACGTGGATAAATAAAAAAACTAGTTGGATGGTTTTGATGTACACGACGAGACGAATCTTTTAAGCCTAGTTAGGTCATGGTAGGACAATGTTTACCACAAACAAACGAAAAGTGCTACAGTGTCCGATGTGACATTTTCACTTCGCTTTTTCTCTTTTCACATGAACTAAACACCGCCCTGATTAGTTTTCTGCTGATGAACAGCTCGCCAATTAATGCGCCTGTCTGGCCACCACCAATTCGAGTCTTCGTGCTTCTTCACTGTCATTAATGCGCTGATTGGATGATACTGAGGCCCGGGATCGAGAGGAGCACAAGCAAAACCTGGAATCCGTTGTATTTCAAAGATCATGCTGATTATCTGAGAAAAATATAGTTCTAGATTAAAAGTGATTCTATTTGATTTTTCATAAAATCACTCTACGTAATCAGGAGAAGCTATTTTTATCCAGGTCGTAACCTGTTAGTTTATTTCAAAATTTGCTTCATAAAATCAACAGAGAATCACATCTCTCTCAAAATTTGTTTGATGTACGTAGCTCACGCTAGATTCGGTATAAAATCAGCTCTGTAAACTCTGTCAAACACAGTCTAAGTTGTCTCATACTAATTGCATATTTTCTTCATTTTCTGTATTAAAAAAGAGATGACTTTGCTGTCCCTTTTCATTAACTCTCTACCGCATATACTAGAAGAGGTTACATGGCATCTTGTAAATTGCATATCTAATGCCGTTTTACATATCTACGGTAGGAATAGATTCATAATGTAGAGAGATTGCCATTAATGATACTGCCACGAAGCGTGTCTATTGAACCCTAATGTGGTATGGGGGAGTAGAAGTGCATACAATCTTTGGCTCTCATTTTCTGAACAGGCAAACGAAATTTTTGAAGAAGTTACAGTGTATTTTCTCCAACTATATTGGTCTCATTGAAGATTGGAAAACCTTACGGTGCAAGGTTCAGTCAGTGAATTACCTCAGTTTAGAATCATATACATTTCTTTTGAAGTCATGGGGAAAGAAATTGTAAATAAAGACTCAGCAATCGGATCAGACCAATGCTTCAAGCTGTCTGGAAAGCAATTTATAAACATACTAAAATATGTGTGGAAAGATAGGACTTGACAATGTTTCACGCTGTTTGGAAAGTAAATAATCTTTAAAAAACTAGAATATTTTAAAAGAAATTCTCATGTGAGTCCAAATAGGACTAGATAGTTTCTTATTTGCGGTTATTCTAAAAAAAAGTTTCTTATTTGCGGTTAAAATGGAGCATATGCACATACAACGAATCCCTAACAGAAAGGCTAAAATATGTTTAAATCTCATAAATTCCGGAATATAGTACGCTAAAAATGCATGCAAAAATTTAAATTGAAGCACTGTAAAGTCCTGTTTTAGGAAGCCGTTGTATGTGATTTAGGCCTATGAGCTTGAAATATGTTCAAATCACATAAATTGCACATAAAAAACTAGAAGTTATCCCCCCCCAAAAAAAAAACTTTCCAGCAATCACATAATTGCACATGAAAAACTAGAGCTTATTTTTAAATATACGACGTTTAGGACAAACAAGTTCGTTAGTTCTTGAAGTAATTTGTTTGTCCTAAATGACATATATTCGAGAATGGAGGGAGTAGCTATGAAGGATTACCCTGCTCACAATTTCACGGCGAGAGTTATCACATAATCATTAGTTCTACTTCACTTTCTTCCCTATTGTCCTTCTGGTCTGGTAAGAACACGAACAATAATCAAAAGGAGTGTAAATTTTCATCATTTTTAAGCAGCCTTATTTTGGGATAATTAGCATATATGAATTTCATTAATATATTTGATGGACACATGTTTCTGACTTTTATGAGAATTTCTATGATTTATCCTTTTATTAGTGCATCTGATGATGATCAAATAGGCTATTTGTATCAATAATACTAAGACTGACGTTCATATTTGAATGGCCCCCACCTTATAATAATGAAAATCAGTACATGACGACTATATTACATCACACGCATATATATTCCCAACTCATCGTTCTTTAGGTTTGACTTCCTGAATTGTATCAGAATGTATAATATTGGTTGACCGGCCTAGATGGGAGCTTCATGTTGTTAATATATATCCCAAAGTAGACCATATGCTCGATATGATGGCGCTGACTTTGCAAATATACATGTTAATCGAGTGTGGGCTAGAGAATATCCAACAGTATAAACGAGCATAAGCTCGACACTCACGAGTTATTTAGGAACCACCTGCCTTCAAGGCAGAAATATCTAGTTAATTCTTTTCTAATGTGTGATGATGAGCGAGACAGAAGCAAGATGCGGAAAAGCAAAGCACGCTCGTCGGGATCCCAGCGAGATGTTTGCATATGGTAAACTATAATCCTTATTATCCATACAAATAGTCATTGGACTTACTATGTTTTAAGTAGAATAATTATCTATCTCTAGCACTATGGTAAAGTCCAATATTGATCTACATATAAAAATTAGCATAGTTTTGCTAAGGTACTCCCGAGTGATAAATTACATCGGAATCTTCATCTAAATTACTCACGTACTCCATGGTACAGCCAAATTTATGTCTAAATTAACCTTCTCCATCTGTCATAATGAAAAGAACCAAAAGTACCCTATATGCATATATTCTTATGAATTACATACTTTCACCATTGTTAAAATATATATTAAAGGTTAATTCAAGGTATGCATGCATGATATATGTCATCAAAGCAATTTCGTTAGCTAAGGGCTTCGTATTTATCCATTAATAACTTTTTAACAGCTGAGGGCTTCGTATTTTTATTTTTTAACAGCTGTGTCTTTTAAAATATAAAAGACTGGTGCCCGGAGTAGGGGAAGGGACTGAACTAGGATAACTACAAACTTAATTCATATGCATGACTTCCCCGGCCTACTTCATGCTCATGCTAAAGATGGATCTAAACATACAATCTAGACGCACAACTAAGGATTTATCATTTGTTCATACTCAATACGAATTCTGGAACCTAAAGCAGATCCTGTCAAGAACTATTATGTGATGTTAAAAGTGCAGAAGTTGCAAGTATGAAATATAAAAATATAAACATATAGAAACGAGGCCCAAATTCAGCACAGTAATTTATCTGATCCCTATTTATACCATGAAATCGATTGCAAATGCCACCCCTAATCTATGATAGAGCTCTAAGAATGTGCTGTCAAACATATAGTACTGGCCTCATCACAAATACTTCCACACGGGCATTTGGAGGACTTGCTACAAACTCAAATATGTCACCACAATCTCGCCGTCACGCCGGCTCCAATATGCATGAAAGAAAGAGCCTACACTCCCTCGTCACAGTTGCATATGGCCGTTAATAATATACACTACCAGAAATGGGGAAATTGCTGTCGGTTCTGGGTTTTCCCCATCAGCATCTAAATAACCGTCAGCTATACTTAGTAATGCCTGTCGGCTAACCAAAACCGACAGGAAACAAAGCGCCAATTCCCGTCGGTCCGCAACAAACCTACAGGAACATCTTAAACCGTCAGGAATCGCTGAAGAAATTCTGTCGATCCCAACAACCGACAGCCATTGTGTGGTTTCATCCGCGCGGGACCGAAGCGCGCGGCAACCCAAAACAAAAAAAACTCGGCGCGCGCCAAATATTTGGCCCGCGGGCTATTGTCCCGCGCTCAGTCCAACAGGGGCCCACATAAAAATTTCCCCCAATACCTGACCCCTCCCAAATCCTTCCCCGTCCACCGCACTCCCCCGCGGCAACCCGCGTGCGGCGCGCCTCCAACGCCGCCATCTCGCTCGGCCTGTCTCTTATACACACCCGCCGCCATTTCGCTCGGCCTCCCACGCCTGTCGGATTGCATTGCTGTTTGCTGACTGGTCACCGTCAGGATAGAAAATGCAAATTCCTGTCGGTATTTGTTTCCTGTCGGCAGATGCTGACGGTGGTAGGGCTCGAAAGGGCGTTGACTGGTCAGCCCTCCCCCCGTCATTAACTGCCGACAGGAATTGTTTCCTGTCAGTCGACCGTCAGCAAATGGCCCTTATTCCTGACTTGCTGTTCCTATCGGCTGGTTCCTGACGGTTGGCCATCAGCCATACTATTTCTGACGGTTTTCATCCTGTTCCTGACGGTTTGCGGCCGTCAGTGATCTGCGCTGTTCTGGTAGTGATATGCCGCTTTACACTAAGCCAGGGAGTCGACGAGAACCATCACACATTCGTAAAATTTACACTTTTTGCCTGATATTCCATATGTGTGTCGTTGACAACTTGATATTACTGATCATCAGAAGGAAAACCACATTTCCTTGTACTTGCTCTGTAATCAGTAGCAGATAATGTATACAGTATACTCATTAATCATTATTCCACATTGTCATTTTGGTCTTGGAAGAACACCAATTCTAAAAAAATGAGTTTAAGTTCACATTTTGGGATAACCAGAACATGAACTTGATTAATATACCATGCAACCATCCCGCTGGGACCCTACGATTGTGCTTTAATTTATTTCTGCCTTGATTGCAGGATCGTTGCTTGATAATTCATATGGAGAGTGATGCTTGTTTATACTGCTGGATATTCTCTAGCCGGAACTCGGCTAATATGGTTGGATATAAATTTGCAAAGTCAACGCTACCCGATCGAGTATAGGTTCTACTTTCGGGGCTGTGTATAATATTTTTTTATGAAAGAACATTACAAATCCACGGATGCTTACACGTACACTCACCTTTATAAATACATGACATGAAGATGTAATCTTGAAATTCATGATGTCATTGCAGGTACCTTACTGTTGATAGACAAGTTGCTTATCACTGAAAGAATATCATCACTTAAATCCTAAAATAAACCGGCCAGGAAAATGCGACATCCATGCTGAGTCGAGGACTCAAACCCGGTCGGCAAGTTCCACCACAAAAATCTTACCAACTGAGCTATGATCACTTTGCAAGGCAGGGTATGATCACAAAAATCTTAAAAACATGAAATTCCCACTAAGGTCAACCAATATTACATATTCTGATGCTATTCTATTCATAGGGAAGTCAAAAGCACAAAACTAAGAGTCTGGAATATGTGTGTGATGTCATATGGTTGTCAACTCATCATGGCACAGTCTTCCATTATCATAAATGTATAGTCCATCCAAAATATTGTAGCCAGATAGCCAATCTAACTGTATATTTGTAATTCAAGACTTTTCTTGAATTTCCATGTTAATCCTCATGATATAGTCCCGGTTAGAGCCACCAACTGGGACGAAGGCTTGAGACCCTTTAGTCCTAGGTTGAGCCTCCAACCAGGACCAGGTGGTCACTTTTAGTCCCAGTTGGTGTGACCAACCGTGACTAAAGGTCCTGCAGGACCCCGAGAAATTCTAAAAACTAAGGTTCCATGCACATATAAAAATCTATTCCCACTCTAGATGTGCATTAGGTTTTTCTATGGGTTTCTATCTCTACCGCTCAAAAGTTTTGCTCCCTAATTTCCAATCCTATTAACTAAATAAGGCAATGCTAGGAAAGATAAATGTACATAGTAATGCAAGAAATAATGCAGAATGTAAAGAGTGTAGAGAACACAAGCTCCAGCGTGGCGATTTATCCCTAGTCCACGTTGTTGGATCCCTTCTCAAGGGAATGCCCATGTAAGAGCCTTGTTCGTCGGTCAAGTAACTTTGTGGATAGCTGATGGACTCTCCTCACGCTCGAGTGGGTCACCTCCTTACCTCTCCCAGATGATGCTTGCCGCTTTCACTCAGTAGAGCTTTGGTAAAACACCGAGGGCCTCTCCTCCATCCCACATCCTCCGGCGGCAATTCCACAAACACGGTTGGAGGCTCTTGTAATTGACACTACTAGAGAAACCATCATCACAAACGGCGCCATCACAAACGGTTTTGAAGAACCGTTTGTGATACCCTCATCAAAAACGGTTTTTGAAGAACCGTTTGTGATGGGGGCCATCACAAACGGTTCTTCAAAAACCGTTTGTGATGTGAGGCCATCACAAACGGTTCGTAACACGAACCCTTTGTGATGTGTATGGTACATTCAAACCTTATTTTGAAATAGTAAACGACTTCAAATCAAAAAGTGTTGAACTACAAAGTTGTATGGCTTCTCAAGATGCACAACTTTCACTTTGATTATTTCTTCATTTGACAAATTCATATGAATATTGTTCATAAAATCCATCTCTCTCGTAGAGTTATAGTTTCTAAAAAGAGACCTATAAGATTTGTGAACAATGTTACTCTCACTACATCGTATGGAAAAACGGTCAACATGAAAGTTGTAGATCTTCACAAAGAGAGGTCGTGAGTTCGAACCCAGCCGGCCGCGGAGCGCGCGAACCATGCGCGAAAAAATGGCGCGACTATTGTTTCCCTATTGTTTTCGTATTTTTTGGGGTTTATTTCGGACACAGAAAATCACAAACGGTTGGGAAAACGAACCGTTTGTAATGGGGGAACCGTTTGTGATGCCCGGGGCATCACAAACGGAACATCACAAACGGGGGGCATCACAAACGGTTCTTTGTGATGGCCATTTTGAACCGTTTGTGATCCTTGTATCTGGAGTAGTGTGACTTACAACCCCTAGATTTACAACATAAAGTGCATGCAAGCACTAATAACAATGATGTGTAACTCGATAATCCGTAAAGAAATGCACTAATAGGTCTAGAGACAAGCACTAATCAAGACCTCTAAGACATGTTGCTAATTACCCTAATATCCTCTTGATCACTTTTGTATACAAGACATACCAACAACTTCATGAAATGGTTGAATTAAGGGGTATTTATAGCCTCAAACAAATAAACTAGGTGTTGCTACAACGGGTAGAAACTTTTCCAACAATGATTGATTCGGTGCTCCTCATAGTGCACCATCAAATGAACCAGTGTCACTGTTGTGGGTAGATGTTGGGTAGTTGTCACCCAGGCCCCACGCGTGCTACACCGACTGATTTGGTGACGCGTTCAGGGACATGACCGAATGAGTCGATCATTCCGGAGCCACATGTCTCTGGCCAAGGAGCACCAATTGATTCGGTGAACCTTTTTATGCAACATTGATTGAATTGATGTTATTTGAAATCCTTCCTCGCCAGCTGCACCTACACCAATAGATATGTGTCCTTCTAGCCATAGCATCGATCTTTCCAGATATGTTCTTCAACTGGCCTTTCACACCGACTAATTTGGTGTTAGTCTTGCCCAAACCGATTGAATTGATATGGAAACTTATTTTTATTCTCAACGATTCTTTGTTCCAACTCATGTTCTTTGATCTTGCCATCATTTCGAAGATTTAGAAATATTAGTGGTTCATTGGTGGTATCACAATTTGTATATCAATTTTCTCCAAACTAGCGTAGACCAGGAAAAAAAAATATATTGATGGTATATTTATAATTAATGCTCTCTTGGGGAAATTAGTTTTTAAAACTATACTATGCATATACCAAATAATATCTACTCCCTCCGTTCCAAATTATAAGTCGTTTTGGCAAATCTAGATTCATAGATAATAGTATGTATCTATATATACTTATGTCTACATACATACTACTAACTATGAATCTTGAAACGCCAAAACGACTAATAAATTGGAACGGAGGGAGTATTATTCTTAGCATATAAACATCTAAAGCTAAGTGAAATTGGAGAAACGTTAGGATCGATCTTGACATCGTTATCACATTGAAAGCTAGGTATTTAATTAAACTAACATTTTCTAATACTGAATTAACCTCACCGTGAACTAGTAGCAACAACTCAGTGGAGTGGTGGGCCAAAAACAGACTAGTGCTATTAATGAGGGCTGCAGGTTAAACAAATATTATGGACTTGGGCTATAATAATTTAGTTAACTTACTTCAACATTCTTTTCACAGAATACTACTACTACATTGGACCGAGGGCTGTTGTTAAGCTACTGTAGAGTCTTGAGGTTGTTTCAACCTCTCAATATTTTGGATCTTTATTTTCAAAATTTGGAACCGTAGTTTAACCCGGTGCAGTATTTAGTGTTGCACTTATTGGACTATTAAGATCTCATATGATTTTGCTTACGTAATGATCCCAGTAGAGAGGGAGTAATACAACATATTGAAACAAGTACAGTGTCCATTTACATGCCTCGATGCTGGTGCACTCATTTTTAGTAATAACACTCTGTCAAATTTAAAATGTCATATATCATAGGGGGAGCCTATATGGCTTCCGTGCACTTTTTAAGCTAGCTAGCTTACAGTCCACCGAAGCCCACAACCGCGCGTGGGAGGAACAATGACCAATGAGGAAACGGCCCAAGCAACAGACGCGCGCGGGACTTTTTCCGTTACCACCGCGCTGTTGCCACGCTTTGATTTTTTTGAACGGTCTCTTTTCTCGTGCTTTGACTTTTTGAACATACTCAATTATCACTACTAAATACTAAATATGTAGTTATATGAGGTACAATATTGCAGTCGACATTTCAAAAATAACTGTTCAACATTCTGATTATACCATTTCAACATTTTTTACATAAAAGTTAAACTAACATGTTCAAAGTGTTAAACTAAAACAGTCAACATTTTCATATACTAGGTTCAACATTTTTCTCAAACTTAATTCAACAATTCGTATAAACTAGATCAACATTTTGTATGAAAATGTTGAAGCAGTACGTCTAAAATGTTGAGATAGTTATTCAAAATATTGAAATAGCATTTTGAAAGTGTTGATTCTAAAATATACACATATAAAATAAAAATATA
>OAMR01000282.1:422280-450238 GCA_900205405.1 Echinochloa crus-galli | reverse complement strand
GGGAGGTTCCGACAAGGGTGGTATACGGATCCGGTTCCTTGGCCACTGTACCCATTGAAATTGAGCACCACCTAGGGTTGTGTACTCATCCTCTACTGGAATAGGCAGACGAATGTGCTTCGCATTGGGCCACACATAAGTAACTCTCACCACAGCATACCCATCCCCTACCGGCACTGTATGGCAAAACTCTTGATTTGGTTCGACAGTTGCCAATGCAAGCTCCATTAACATATCGCTGGTATCCAACACAAGACTACACATGGTTGGCACTGTCAGCAGATCTATTGTGTCTGGTTCAGGTGATGGACACGGTCTGGAATCCGCATTGATAGGTGATTGCCTGTTGTCATCCTCATTGACAACCGCTTCTCTGTCGCAGATATCACCCTTGTGTAACCCCAGAGGAATATCATTGGGTATCTGCACGCCTGCAACTCTTAGCACATTCACAACTCTAGCGAGTGTTTCATCAAATAGTTCTTCCTTGTCGACGACAGCAGACCTCTTCTTCTTCTTCTTCCGGTACATCCCAGCAAACTCTGGGCCAAACCCTTTACCCCAGCCTATTGAGCTAGACACGGCTCGGACCCGACCTCGATGCTCTGGATTCTCAAGTGCCTGGGTCAGAATATCATCCTCCCTAACCCCAGGGAAAGAACCTTCGCTAGCTTCAGCTGCAATTCTTTTCACCTTTTCTGCTACATCCGACACCAGAGGGGAGCTGAATGTTATTTCCCCCCTCCCCCGCTTTCACTAGTGGCCTGCTTCGATGCCCTTGCCCGCAGATATGGCCTCGTACGGCCGGGAAATTGGTCCCAAGGGTTCTCTTTTCCTTCTGCAGCTAGCTTTTCATCCTCCTCCTCCCACTCTAGCTGTTTACCAGCATAACCTTTTCTGCCCGTCCTGTGCGGCTTATCGTGCTTTGCTCTCTTTTCTTTCATCTCCTGGCTCACCTTCTCAAAACTTGGAGATTGGGATGTCTCCACAAACTGCAGCCAGTCTTCTGGCTTCAAAAACTGATGCTTCTCATAGGGAAGCTCGTCTTGATTCACAAATTCTGATCTTAAATGGCTCTTGAATCGCCGCTGTAACTCCCCAATCTTGCTCATAGCTGCCTTGATTGCCTTATCGCGGACAGCTTCGGACATGGGTGGGTACTCTAGCTTTTCCTCTAGAGCAGGGAACAGGGCTTGCTTCTGCTGCAGAGTGTAATCCTCAAGCTTTGCGTTGATTGACACCCTCTCCCGAGCAATGAGGCCACAAACCAATCTACAGAAATGACTTAAATTTTTCTATATTTTCCCAAATTTTTTGAATAAGACGAGCGGTCAACGTGGGGTCAAAAAAGTCAAACTGCCTACATCTTATATATGAATAAGTTTCATCCAAATTATTGAGATGCAACCATTCATTAGACATTGCACACTGATGAAAGTGCAATTAAACTTCTTGCATAATGCATAGATGATATATCAGTTTGTCAGTACAGAAATATAAGCAGGGATGGAAATGTGAACAAAATTATTATTGGCTACTATTAGACTAGAAATCAATACATGTCCTAAATAAAATCAGCATGTACAACATATACACATATAAATTGATAGTTTACATAGCATACTGGTTGGGGATAGGTACTAACCATATTTAGACAGGCCGAAGAAATGAGATCCTATATCAAAGCAGCTCTGTTGTTCCTTCAACTGCTTCCTTGTGCGATGCTTATATACCAATGCTTATATACCAAAGCATCACTGAAGTGTACATTACATTAGGCAGGTACATGAAAGAAGAGGACACAGCAACAGTTATTAAAATGCACTAGGATTATATGATTATACAGCAATTGTAGCAGTACATAGTCCAAAACAATTGTAGCAGTACATAGTCCAAAACAACATGATAAAGGCAGAACTAATGGACATTATAAAGAAGGAAAAAGATAACTTGGCAGCAGCCACATCAGGATCTGTGTCCATGACACCTGTGCCATGAGTTGATCATGCAACGCTTTACATTTTGGTCCAGCATCCCTGTAACCCTGTTCTGACATCAGAGGGCCACCAGGCTTGTATTTTGGATCAACCTTGGTCCAAAATTGAGAAACAGCAGCAAGTACTTGTGCTTTGGGGAGCGGCTTGCTCTTCAGTTCCTGCTCAATTGTCTGCTGTGTGTTCTACTGCTGCTGTTGCTGCTCCAGAGTTGGAGGTTCGTTGATCTTCTCCCGCCGCAGTCTGCTGCTCGATGCCGCGCCGCCGTTTGACTTTTTTTAACCAAAGTTGACCGCTCATACTATCCAAAGTTGTGCGCAAGTTATCATATTTTTTGTGGTGACTTGCTTTATTAATATAAAGTCTACATAAATGTCTTTAAATTTGACCATATTTTCACAAATTTTTTGAATAAGACGAGCGGTCAACGTTGGGGTCAAAAAAGTCAAACTCCATACATGTTACAATGGATGGAGCATAAACTTTCATAAAGTTCATGTATTTTTTGAAAATTGTCATCCAACTTTTTGAGATCCACACATAAAGGCCATGTTTGGATCCCTAATGTTAGTGTCAGTGTTAGTGGTAGTTTTTAGCAACCCAAACTAACATGTAACAAACTAACACCAATTACCACCTCATGGAGGGGTTAGTTTTTTGGGAGGTGTTTGTCCCAACTAACATCAAAATAACACATATGTTTGGATCCAAAGTGTTAGTTTAGTGTTATTTTGCTCCAAACTAACACTAACACTTGGATCCAAACAAGGCCAAAGTTTCATACAATTCATAAAGTTCATACTCCCTCTGTTCTAAAGTGTAGGCCGCGCTTGTACTATCCAAAGTTGTGCGAAGTTATCATATTTTTTTGTGGTGACTTGCTTTATTAATATAAAGTCTACATAAATGTCTTTAAATTTGACCATATTTTCACAAATTTTTTGAATAAGACGAGCGGTCAAACTTGTGGACAAAAAAGTGAAACTCCATACATGTTACAACAGAGAGAGCATGAACTTTCATAAAGTTCATGTATTTTTTGAAAATTGTCATCCAACTTTTTGAGATCCACACATAAAGGCCATGTTTGGATCCCTAATGTTAGTGTTAGTGTTAGTGGTAGTTTTTAGCACCCCAAACTAACATCCATTCTCTGTTTTACACATATTCGTAACGGGCACATTTCTAAAGCCCGTTACAGAAATAGAATTCATAACAGCATTTGACGAACTCTGCTCTCACATCTGTAACGGGCACTTTCCCCAATGTCCGTTACCTATACCACTTTGTAACGGTCACTGACAAAACATCCGTTACCGATGGGGATGGCTGACGGAGGAACGCCTCACATTTGTAACAGTCACTTACACAACGCCCGTTACGGATAGGGATGAACACGAAGCGTTGACGGCATTTGCAGACGGCCGCCTCTGTTAACGCCTTGAATTCGCAGCCGTGCAGTACAGCAACCGCTATATATTTGCCTCTCCCCAATCTCCATTCTCCATTCGCTGCCATTTACTCTCCTCTCCCCAATCTACATTATCGTTTAGCAACCGCCATGGCCTCCACCGGCGAGGGAAGTTCTTCCAAGCGTCGCAGCACCGAAGGTGAGTCCTCATCCGCCGCCAACCCGGCGCCGCAGCCTCCACCGCCGGCGCCGGCGCCTGTGCCGCCAGCGCCGGCGGCGCTCCCAGGCATCGACCCCCAGTGGACGCTCAACGTCCTGCGTGACACCTGGACCAGGATGAACGCATATCTGCCTCTTCTTGGTCTGCCGAGTGTCAACGACCCGGTGGACCCGATTCGACTGTACTATTTTAATAAATGTTTTAATATGTGCATTTTGCATCTTCTTCTTCGTTCTGAATATTATGACTGCATTATGTTTTTTTGTTCATAGTACGTACGCGGTCTGATTAACTGCTTGAATGCCTGTGATTGGATTGACTGCTTGAATAAATTTGACTGGTTGATTGCCGAGGAGGAGGATCTTGGTTGGATCATTCGATCTTTGCAAAGTTTTGTTGAAGATTAGATTTAGTTTGGTTGGAAAACCCTCTAAATGAAGAGCGACTGGGAAGTTGAAGGAAGTTGAAGGCAGTATCTACTTTTTCGTAACGGGCACTATGGTCAAGCCCGTTACTGATGAGTAAGCAAGAGCGGCGGGAATAGGATAAGAAGCGCAAGAGCGGCGGGAAAGGGTCTCTCTCTCGCTCACTCCGCTCACTCTCTCCCGCTCACTCGCTCTCACTCTCTCTCTCCCTCCATCCAAGAAGCCCAAGCGGCGAGCGGCGGAGATGTCCGGCTTCAATGCTGCCCAGCTGCGGGATCCCCACACCGGCCGGTGGATGCGGGCAAGCGGAAGCGCCGAGAAGCCCTCCCCTCACAAGGAGAGGGTTTCTCGCACGACGAAGACCTCCGCCGCCGCGGTGGGCCGGCATCGTCCCTACACGCGCGCCGCTGTTGCGAAGGCCGCCGCCGGGGCTCACGAGAGCGGCGAGGAGGGCCGCTGCCGCCGCTTCATTCTCGCCAGGGGGAGGGAGCACCCTCGCCCTCCGAAGGCCGCCACCGCTGCTGCAAGGGAAGCCGCGGCGGGGAGGACACGGTGTCGCTGCGCCCGGGCTTCAACACCTGCTGGGTCGACGGCTCGCCGATGCACTTCTTCGGCGTCTTCGACGGCCACGGCGGCTTCCATGTACGTATACATCCACTGCTTGTGTGTACATATTACTCTCCGAGAGCTAAATCCTATGAGTCAAGATCTACCTTTAGTTACCACTCGATCACCGGTATGGGAGTAAAGACGTACTTTTACCTAATTAACTAATCCAGATGACATTTTTTTTACCCATTCTGCGTCATCATATATTCATATGAGCAGTAAGAAACATTGTTATTCACCTGTTTACTATTATTCAGGTATAAACCATTTGTACTGCTACTGTAATTGGTCCATTTTGAATTTTACTGCAACCAGAAAAACAATGTGAAAAAGTTGAAGTACCTACTAGCAGTCATGAAAGAATATAATATGTGCCAAATTAAACCTGCAACCCACCAAATTTTGCTAGTCATCTTTGGCTTAGTGCTAGTTGCTGCCGATTACGTACCACGTGCACATTTCCACCTGGCCACATTAATCCTTGGTCCATCCCAAATCCGGCAACGATCCACGTATTTGTCGTCTTTGGTTATTTATTAATTCCCTGTTCACTCCTACTGTACAGTCCTACTACACATCGTCCTGGCCAACTGCGGCGACTCCTTTGTGTGTGAAATAATTGACTCTGTGAATCTAGCCACATGTTAATTAAGGCACTGCCTTATTTGACTATGTGTTTTATTTTCAGATACGATCCATCCATCCTTGTCTTCTTTGTCAGCTCAAGAAGGAGGCAGCACAGAAGTACAACAAGACCTTGCAAGACCTCGATGAAGCTAGGAAGGCAAACAAGGAATTGGACATGTGGCTAAGTGAGGCCGGAAAGAAGCAAGAACAGTTGGAATTTTCTCTCGGGGAGGAAAAGGAAAAGGCAGCAAATCTCAAAGCAGAAGTGGATTATCTGACCTCTGAACTCGAGCGCAAGAGATCACAGAAGAAAGAACTCAAAGCAAAACTCAAAGAAGCAGAAGAGAAGAAAAGAGTTCTTAAAAATGCACTTATCAATGCACGGTCGGAGTTAGATAAAAAGAGATGAACATGTTCTGTTCTTTTGTCCCATCTGGCACTATATATGTATGCAGTACTTAATAACTAATTAACTAGGATGTAATATCTGTGAACATGCCTATTATATATACGTAATGTGTGTTATATATATTCCAATGCATGTGTGGCCCGGCTGGCGACGACGAGTCGAAGAGCGGGAGAGAGAACAAATTCTGTTCACATAAAAATGCATAACCCTGTTTCAGACTCTGTTTTCATATCTGTAACGGGCACTTTGGTAATGCCCATTACTGAAAGGCATTTTATAACGGACAGCTGAATAAAGCCCGTTACTGATAGTGTCTGTAATGCAATCTCAGTGCAAATTGCAGAGTCTGAAACAGAGTCAGAAATGCAAACTCAGTCCAAATTGCACTGATATCAGGACACATATATATTACAAATTCTAGGACATATATACTACAAATTCCAGGACAAATTCATTTAGTTTACATAGATAAACTTCACTCGGCCAAACGGCCGTTTACAAGTACAAAGACATGTACTGCCTGCTATGGCAGTACTCGGGCCACAACAGCTCGGCACTCCGCCCAAGCAAACCAGTCTAGGAAACTTGGTGCCTTCGCTAGTTTTCTTGTGGCATCCTACACAAGCTGCATGGAGGCTGCATGAATGGAAGAGGGCAGCAGGTGCTCTGCCTCGAACGGCATGAAACAGATGCCGCAGGCGGCGAGCACTACAGCCTTGGTCGCTTGGCTCGCGCTCTTGCCATGAACACTTCAGCCTCGAAAGGCCGCAGGTGCTGGAAGAGCAGCCAAGCAAACGCCAGACTGCAAGAACCCCGCCGCCCCGCCAAGGCACTTCGCCTCAGCAACAGCAGCCATCAGGGCTCCTTCTCGCTGCCGCTCCTCTTCATCAGCTGCCTCGCCGTTTCGCTGGTTTTCTTCTGGCATATGGTGCGCGCTCCTGCACTGCGCCATGGCTACACTACAACCGCCCCTGGAGGCATCTAGAGGGTGAAACTGGAAGAACCACATATTGCTACACGCTGCTTTGGCAAGCCAAGCACGCATTGCCCCTTATTTATAGGCGCTCCCGCGGTGTAATCTGATAAGGATGCGCACAGATGCACATGCGCACTATTCCCGCGTGACGACTGCGCCTGCTCAGTTACCGGTCTTTTCCCGATGCCAGTCAAGATTCCATGGATCACGGGCATCCAATGCTCTTCTAGTCAAAGAAGGGTAACGGGCATCCGAAGCTAGTAACGGGCGTTAACTGGCCAAACCTAACATCGTTACCACTAGTCAAAGATACGTAACGCAGCATCGGGACAAAGAACAAATGCACGGTTCCGTGCAGCATCAGGAGCAATGCGGTACCTAGAAACACTCTTCGTATCAGTGACGAAACACTGCAAAGCCCGAACGGTCGCCATGAACATATCGTTGGCCGTATTGTGCGAATTGTGCGAAGACCAAGCTAACACAAGACGTTCCTGTGGACCATCTTTGTGCAGGGGCTGGGCCTGATCCTGAAACGCTTATTGGTAATGGTCGTTGTTTCTACCCGTTACTGATGTCGCAACTTGTAACGGGCTGCGTTTGTCCGTTACCAATCCCGCATTACCTATTTGAGGTTTTCACGTAGTGTAATCTGGAGGAAAAGAAAACTTGCATGCAGCATGGCTGCAATGCTCTTCCCGTGCAGACCTTTACTCAGGGCAGGCCCTACGCACCACGGTGGAGTGCTGCCCCAAGTACCACGTCCGCACCTTGCATCCATGTCACGGTGAATGGTAGCCTCGCAGAGCCACAGAGCTACCTGCAGAAGGAGCAGTGGTTCTAGAAACATGAGGACATGAGGCAGCCGTTCAAGCCTGCGTTGGGGGAGAAAAGGAGATGCTCTAGCCTCTGGCAAAAGGACGATGCATCAAAGAAAGCTGTGGCAATGGACAAAAGCATGGGTCCACAAGCAAGATCAACGCAGGGAGTACTCGGTGGTAGCCTCAGCTAAAAGGTGCGCTCCACGTAGGTTTCGATGATGTGAAGGAGCAGCGCCCTCAACACAAGCAGAATAGAGTTTTTATCATCAGGTCCCACTATCATCAGCAGAGAGATGAAAGCAATAGATGGGACTCTCTGCTTTTTACTTTAAGGCGTCTTCTCTCTCCCGAGGCACCAATAACCTGCAGAAGAACCACTGACACCCTGCAAGCCACCATGGCATCCGAACCTACGTGGCCTGATGAGGCTACCAGCTGACTCATCGCGTTGGGCCTGCCCTTAGGAGTCGTTGTAAAGATTGATGCTTCAACTTATCTAGGACTACGTGGAAGGTACTTTTTAGCTGAGGCCACTACTATCATTAGCTTTGATTGGGCTTGCCCTCAATGTCTGCCGCGTGGATGGCCGAAGCATCTGACGCACGCGGTCCAGCAGAAAGGGATGGCACTCCCTCGGTTTGCAGTTACAGGACGCGGCTCACATGGCTTGGCTCGAGCTGGCTCTTTTCCCTGCCCGCTGACCACAAGTGCTGCACTGCTCCTCGCCCGCCGCCGCCATCCCACTGATGGTGCTATTTCCTTCTTGTCCCCGTCCCTGCCGTGTCCTCGTGGGTTCCTTGCTTGCCTTTGCTCCGTAGATGCTCATCTCTTCCACCGCCCGCAACGTAGTCCCTCTCTTTCTCTCTCCGCAAGATCCTTCGGAGATCCAGCCGTCTTGGTGGGTCACAAACTCAATTCAATGAATCCAACTGTTTTTTTATAAACACTGATAGAATGTCGGTGCCAACCTACGGTAAATTCCAGAAGACAATAAACTTTTTTAAAATAGGTCTAGCACAAGCTCATGATAAGTTTGCGGAGTTTAAATTGACTTAGAGATGAAGCTCCGGTTTAGTATACAGAGGAAGGTTATTGAGCCAAACAAGCCTGGATAGGTTTCACAATCAGGACTTTAATAGAAACTCAGTTCGTTTCGGTCCATGTGTCTCTTTGTGGGGCATAAGCTTTACATAATAAACCATAAATCATATCACCAAAGGATCCTCCTAATAAACTTCTATCAGCAGCTGATGCGATGCCAGACATTAGAGTGCCTATTTTGAGATAAGCACAATAACACCAAAACTGCAAATGACAGCATCCATCATCTACTGACAAGGAGGCAACTACATCCATTGACTCCCCATACCCATGACGCCGAACTGGAGGAAAAGAAACCACACATCCATGGATTAATGTAAATAGAATAAATGTCAACTGGTACTATGCTAGGCAGCTAAAATTCAGTTTTTTTTCTTTCGTATGAGGTCACGAACACAGGTGAAAAACAATAGTATACTCTCTTCTTTTTTGGGAAAAAACTTCTTCAGTCAAAAATATCAGCGGTACTATTTAATATTGTCAATTTAATTTCTGTTTGTTTTAGATGCATGTGAAGTTTACATGTTACCATTGCTCTGTTAACTATTCAGTTTACAGGATAAATTGATAATGTTAATTCGGTTTATATGCTTTTTTCAGATATACGTGTCCAGTTTGCATGTTATCATCATTCTCTGTTAACATTTGTGGAGGGATTTCGATATTTGACATGGAATTGTACAAGTAATATAAGCATAACTTTCTTCCATGTACCAAAAATATGCTCAGTAGCCTTCTGCCTACCAAGCCATACAGTTGAATAACCCATTGTCACCTGATACGTGTCCTCTAGTGCTCTCTGAAGTTTGTTGCCCCCGTATTTTGATCCTTCTTTAGAAAGGGGATGGCTTTCTCTCATACACAATGGTATGTTTGCCAACTTGCCATCTTGGTCCTCACTCTCCCGGTGGATGCATAGAAATGAGCTTCCTTATTTAGAGTTACCTGCCCGATAAAAATGCATTGGTTAGCAAAAGTAGGTTTAAGTTATCAAATCAAAAATATATCTAGATGATATTGAAAGAATAAACTTAAAACTATGGAAAGTTAGCAAATTATATCCTGACTTGCTTCTTATCTGACATCAACCTTGCTACTATAGAACATTTACAACCCTCGGTTTTGCAATAGCCTCTAAACAAATCTTTACATGATTTCTTTGTTCCAAGCTCAAATTTCCCTTTTATACCGTGATGTATTACTGCTGCCTTGAATTCATTCATACAAGCATATATGGTGCCAACTTTTATAGGAGGCTCTTCCCTATCATAGATAGCAGAATGCTGAGCAGGAATATGATCATCAACTGGCAACTCTGCACCCTCTAAGTCCATCTCAGTTTTCTTCTCCTTTTCAGCTGCAAGCCTTGCTTCTTATCTGCTCTCTGATCGTCTGCTTTCAGACCAACAAATTCGTACATTGCATCTTCATCCATCACAGAGAAAGTAGTACCTATTTGGTCTTCTGCAATTGGAGTTATCTCTATGCTGTCCCAATCAATTACATGGGTAAAAACTGCCTCATTGCTTGATACTAATACTGGACTAGCATTAGCATTTTCTGACCATATTGCTTATCACTTCTGTCAGAACTGACTTTGAAAGTAACTCAGCAGGTTTATTCTCCACATCAACAAACAGAAACATCTTCTTATCAATTTGTCTATCAGAGAAAGCAAGTGACAAAATTTTATCATCATCCAATTTTCTTTCCCCACCACTGCTCATATCATATTCAAATATTACAATCTGTTGGCTGCTTCCCCAATTCACCCTAGCTGCTATGTCCTTCTCTAAGTCCTCCAAAGTATAGCGTCGAGAGTCTACTGTCCATTCATCATGTTTACGCGGAACATCAACAGAGCTACCACCATCAAGCAAGGCTGTGAACCCACAGACCTGAACACACGACCTAAATGCTGCATCCAGATCCACCCTACCGATTACCAAGAAAAAAGAAACAAGTATATTATGCATCAGCGGGCTACATGCAAAATCGTTCTTCCCATTCATGTTTGCTTTCTTTCCCAACGTAACCTCGCACAGGATAAAATATGAGAGGGATTAGGGTTTGATGAGAGGGCTTACCCAAAAGAGACGTAGATCTTGGAGTCCGTTCAGGCCGTTCCGACCGGTCGAATCCACTGCTCCACGCCGGCAGCTCAAACCCTAGCGCCGGCGGCGACGCTGCTGTTCTTGGGGATGGGAGAGAGAGACAGACAAGGTCACGGGGGAGTCCACACAGGAGAGGATGGATCCAATCGGTGTAAAAAGATACGTGTAGGGGCAAAGTTGTCTGTTCAGATGGCCTAAAAATGAAAAGAGAAGCGAAAATAGATGAAATAGAGAAAAGGGATCGAAATGCCCTGAATCGAAGCAATTCGCGGGCGGAGGGTTAAATTTCGAAAGGCTTACAAACTGAAGGTTAAAAGAGGTGAGGCGTGCGAATTTGATGCCAAATATCGGAATTCCTCACATTTGCGCCACTCATGTTCAAGTGAGTATTCAGCTAACAGGTTCCTTATTAACACTATTAATCCTTTATGCTTAAGTTTCGTAAATTTGAGCTATCTGATACACCAGCAAATTATCTCATGATAGTTAAAAATTCTAAGCTGCCTTCTATTTCAAAACAAATTTCAGATGATTTCGTCATGTGATGACTCATGATAGCAACGATTGAGCTAAGATGAACCTAACTTTCAGGCTTGAAGGCAGTTGCTCTTTACAATGTTTATAGAACAACAAAGTTCAACAGAAAGTCACTCCAGTTTCTATGGTTCAGTGTTTCAGATAGTCCATTAGCATGGCAGTTGTAAATATTAAGAGAAACAATTTGCATTCTGATCATAGAACACAAGAGCAACTAATGTATGCTCAAAGAGAAACTAATGTATGACTTTCAAAAAATTTATACCATCTCACCTGCAACAACTTTATCAGCCCGTGCCAACTTGATGTCATGACCAAAAAACACCATGCCTGGACTCATAAGAACAGAGAAGCAAAAGAACCTACACTCTAAATGCCTGCGCAATCCAAATGCATAGAAGCTTCAGTTTTTTTTATTTCACTGCAGCTTCGATAGAGAAACCAAACTGTAGCTACTGAAGATAGCATAAGCATAGGTGAAGTTTATAAATGAATGCATACGACAGTGGGGATTCGGGTTACCGGGAAAGTTCGGTCGGTTGTTTCGTGTTTTGAAAATTGAAACCCGAAATTTGTCCACAAAAGTTCGGCTCGGGGTTTTCAGGTTTTTGATAATTTCGGGTTCGGGTAACCCGAACTACCTCATTATAACAAAGTGAAAAAAAAATTTAGTAACATTTGAGAGACCAAACATCATTTAAGCCTAAAAATAACACAATGACTATCTATTAACCGTTAAAAAAGATCATACTAACATAGAGCAATAGTGTTTTGACATAAGAGGAGAAGAAATATATACTATACGACCCTTTGGATTATCTTGTAAGTTGCAATATATAGAATTTGTAACATATTTTGGGTAGTTGGGATTATTTGGGTACCGTGGGCTCAAACCCGAATTACCCTAATTTAATTTGGGTTACCGGATTTCAAACCCGATCTAACTTCGGGTTTTCTAGATTTCGGGTTTTTCGGGTTCAGGCTCGGGTGTGTGCCCACCCTATTACTACCATACACACTAAGTTGCAGCTTGCCATATGGGAAAAGCTTCATCTCAAAAATGTCTCATTCAGAACTAATTTTTATTTCCTGTTAACCAAACTACCTCTCCATTTTATTTAATCTCAAATAGCATACTGCAAGATCAAAGGACTTGAGATATCTGATACAATCTATTACCATTGCCTTAACATGCAATTGTCAAAGGACTTGGGTATGTTAACAGATATCAGACATGATGAGTGCTTACAATCTTCACCATTAACCATTTACCAGTTCACAGAGGACCTTGTAAGGAGACGATGACTGTTTCTCAATTTTCTTCCATTTTATTAAATTATGCTACAATATATCTTGAGGCTGGAAACCTTCTAGTGACAATCATCAAGTTATTGCCTAATGTCCTGCATAAGAAAATAGTTTAAAATTGTAGTCTACAGCACTGACGGTATCCAAGAGATTAGAGCAACCATGGTTAGGCTATTTCTAGTTTGATGTATGTTCAGGCAAAGCTTAGATGTTAAGCTCAATGGGACAGGAAATCTATATCTATATAACCTATATAGATGCACCCCACTAAAATCATTAATTTCATTTCCCTTAACATGCAACCTATCCACGTCACGCCACGTTACCATCCACTACCATCTATCTATGTCTTCCACCGATTTTCTGTGACTAATAGCATCCATGCATATAATTTATTAGTCTTGATGAGTACAATATTACAAAATTCCCACAGTAGAAATACATAGATGGTCAATTATTTAAGAGTCATCCTCTCTCAACAAAATAAACTTGTTTTCATGTATAATGTTGTTTGTAAAAGGATGTTGCCTTGCAATCTCCTTAGTGTTCTATTTCAAAATTTCATCTTAAATGAAGTATTGAAGGACCGGAATGGCGACCAGAGGGGGGGGGGGGTTTGAACGAGAGCTCCCATTCACCCCCTCTGGTCGCCATTCCGGTCCTTCAATTGGTATCAGAGCATGCATTCCAAGCAAAAACTGATCATGGAACTAGCATTTATACAAGAGCTATGTACAACAAAGCATTTACTCATGAGTGAGTGGTGATTAAGTTCATAAGTCAAATTTCATTTTCACCATTCAGAAAACAAGCTAGCTCATCAGATATTATGTCAAAGCATCAAAGTGAGACTAAGCTTGCACATCTTGCTACACATTCAATACTCAAAGCACATTTCCACACATAGCACAAGAAAATGCTAAGGAGATACAAGTGAAGCTTAACTAAATGCAAGATGCTCATATGATACATGATGCAAATACAAAATGTTACAAGATATACATATGAAACATGGATGCTACAAGAGATAGAGCTCGGCTCAAGATCAAGAAAACTCGGGGAGTAGGATCCCAATTGAGTACCATAGAAAAGATACCAATCAGAGGATCAAAATTGATACCACTTGAAGATGAAATCCAATTGAAAGAACAAGATGTGGTACCAATTCAAAGATCAAATGGGAAGACCAAATCCTAAGCCAACTCTCATCCAAAAGACCAAAAACCAAGCAAAGGCAGAAACAAGGTCACTAAAGATGGGAAAGTCTCGGTCCCCTAAGACAAGGGCAACGGCTCAACACAACCGAGACAAAGACAAACTCCCCCTCAACTAAAGACACCTAGCAAACTAAAAACTATGGAAAGAAGGGGACTCAAAACCAAAAGAAAAGAAATGCTCCAACACCAATCAAAAGAAAAGAAACCAAAGGAGCAACAAGAAACCTGAAGAGAAATGAAGCCCAAAAGCACAATGAAGCTCAACTCATGTTACCCAATGCATATATGATATAAAATGAGAGAAACTAAAGCATTGTAACATGATTCCAATTAAATGAATTAGATCTTGGGCTAGCAAACATGTCAACAAGACACAAAGCATATATACAATATCACAAAGCTATCAAGAACAAGGTGGCTAGCCTACCATGGTATATACACAAACAAGACACAAAACATGTCATGATACAAGTATACAAGTGAGCACAAGGAGAAAGGAAAACTCACTATACATGTGTACAAAGGCTTTCGAGAGCCATACAAAGCGATGTGGAAAAACCAAGTACCATGGAGCTCATGTTCTCCAATCGCGTCCCCGTACCTACACACAAGGGGACAAAGAAGACCGAGTCTTGGATCCCGAAGGGTTAGCAAGCATATACTTGGGAATCCAAACCTTGGTCACACGGGTAAAAGATACACTCAACTTATCATGTGGGTTAGCATGATGAAAATTGGTTAGCATGATGCAAATGTTGGTTCAAATGAGATTTAGAAACACCCCTGGAAGCATGCCTCAAAGGAGCAACTCGAGAGGAAGAATGAGTGACACCACAAGCAAAAAGACAACGATCTCCCAATGTCTGCTGAGAAGAACTATCACAAGCACCATGAGAACCGTGTCATGGACCAACACCAGAAGCACTAGAAGCATGTCCACGAGCACGACCTAACTCAGTAGAAAAGGAGTCATAAAACCCATCAACAAACTGTGGCTTCTTACTATGCTCACAAGTGTTCATGCCATGAGAAGGACTATGAACCACCAAAGGCCTAGAAGCACGATCTCGCCTCATGCGTCTTGCACACCGATAGCAAAATCTCTCTTGATGCCCATCTTTCTCACAATAAGAGCAATGGTACAAAGGCCTATCGGGAGGCACGGTCCGAGTGGACAAATCACCATTCTCGTGTAAGTGAGAAGTCCCTTGCGACTTAGCATCAACCCCAACACTTGACTTAGTGCCTACATTAGAATCACATGTGCCATGAGAAAGGCTACATGGCTTCTTAAAAGCTTTGGCACGCACACGTCTCTCGTGCTTGACACGGCGAAAGCAAAAGTCAATGGTATGCCCTTCTTTCTTACAAAAGGTGCAATGAAACTTTGGTTTGGGGAATTGATTTCCAAACATATGAGAAGCACCCTTGTCATGAGAAGTCCTTTGGGCATCACCCGAAGATGTAACAAGCTTTGGACTAGCTATGGAAGAGCTATCCAAAGCACCAACACAAGTGCCAACAACCAAAGACTCACGCTCAAGACAAGAAGTCAACTCCGGTTGAGAAGAAACAATTTTGAAAGCATCAACATCGGAGTGACAAGAAATGCAAGAATCCAAACCCTTAGCACAAAGACTCTTGCATCTTGTGCGCAAAACCTCATTTTCAAATTTGAGGCGCTCACAAGTACCACATGGAATATTTTTTAAATTTTGCATCTCCTCCTCAATGCACTTGGCATATGTGGTTCGCAAGAGCTCATTCTCTTTCTCAAGGTTAGCACTCATTTCATTGTGCTCAACCAACTTGGCGCTCATATCATCGCACATTTTCTTCAAAGGCAACACTTCACTTTCCAATTCAATGCATGATGTGCAAATGAGACCACATGAACAAATATAATTATTCACATCAAGCATATCAACATGATTATCACAAGGAGCAAGGCAAACATTATCACCAAGAACCAAACAGCACATGCTACAAGACATAGACTTCATCTCACAAACTTCAACCCTAGCATGCTCAAGTTGTTTTACAAGAGTGGTGTGAGTCAATTTTAATTTATCAATTTCAGCAAGTAAGGATTCACAAGAAACACATGGTAAAGAAGCAATTGACTCCAATAAAACAATCTTACTTCTAGCATTATCAAGATCAACATCCAAAGCAACACAAGAGTTGCAAGGCATAGAAGCATTGGATTTCAACAAGTTATTTTCAGATTGCAAGCAAGCAAGAAATGAATTCAATTCATCATTCTCTCTAAGCAAGCTACACACATCATTTGCAAACTCAAGAGCTTCTTCTCGAACATTCTTATTTTCAACAAGCAAAGCATCACAAGATTTGCATGGCAAAGGTGAGTTCTTAAGTTCCACATTCATCTCACCATAGGCACAAAGGCGGGCGAACAAGCTAATGATACCTTGGGTGAGCTTGACGTTGCTTCTCTTCATAAGCTTGTCTTGAAGATCATCATCTTGAGCCACCAAAAGCCGAATCAAAGCCGACGCCTCCTTATCGTTCTCCAACTCCTTGCACTTTCTCCTCCACTTGCGGTCATCTCCCGAAGCACTCTCCATCACATTAATCTCTGAAGGCAAAGACACACAAGAGGAAGAGCTTGGTGCCATAACTCAAAGCACCGGTTAGGATTAGCCGAAAACAAGCTCAAATCACGCAAACAAAAACCGCAAGTAAAAGCGTCCTTTTCTCGTCGCCCTATGGATCACAAAACCAGTCAAGGTAGAATGATCCTTAACGAGATATGTTGGCGTAGTGTACTGTACAAGCTAATTGTTTATTGCTTTTCTACTTTCATGCCATCATATCCTGCTTGTTCTAGTTCTCTGCTTGTGCGATTCATCGCAAGCTTGTAAGGTCTGAAGGGTCACTATCTAGCTACAGTATTGCAACATGTTGTTTGATTAGTTTAATCATCTTATGCATGTTTGGGTGATCCTTGCTTGCTTACGGTTGAGTGTTTGAATAATATTTGCTTGTGGATCGGTCAGAAGTAATACTAGGTGAATCCTTTAAATTAAAGTTGAGCTCATTTTTTCCTCAAATTATTTAGTGCTCTTGTTAACTGTCTTGCTTCCGCGATACTTTCAGAAATTCCTAGTCGTTCCTAGGGTGAGCTTCTCACTAGTTGACTTGCGTCATCTTGACGATTAGAAAAGAGGCGCGTTGGAAGTGATTTTGGGACATAGGCCGAGTTTCACTCATCGAAGAGAAATTTTTATCGGCTCCCATTCACTGCCCCCCTCCCTCTCTGGTCGCCGTATCGATCCTTCAAGTATAATATTGTTGCAAAAGAATATTACAATGCAATCACCTTAATGTTTTTATTTTCAAATTTTATCTTAACTTTTGTTTAAAAAATTTCCATAGCATCGTGCGGGTATCACCTAGTATCAAATATAGGAGCTCCCAATTTGCTTGTAAATGTATTTTCTTCTTTGATGATATATTGTCACTTCTGTCCACTGAAGCTTACATTTTACTTAGAATCATCTTTTATGAGTTGTAGAGTAGAAACTTATGTCTGAAATCCGAATACTAAATTTCTATATGAATTTATTTGATATATGGGTCCTCTAGGCATTTGGGCTTTATGAAAAATTTCCAGTTGAAGTTTCAGATTACTGACATAACATATTTGCAAGTTCATGAATTTGATAAAACAAACTTATTTTCTACTTTTATCTACAGATATTATTTGCAGCTGATCTGGTGCACTACACAAAGTTTCTTGTTCTACTTGAAGGAGTAACTTGACGCAATAATTTTCTCTAATTTTAGGGCAGTAGGCTATTAGCCATTTGTGTGTACATATTCATACTACAAACAATTAAGTGGATACAATAGTCATTTGTGCTGACTGATTGTAATATTGTGCTCTAATTAAACACTTTCAAATGTCTGTATCTATATTTATACACAAAAGAGACATTGTTAATTTTTTGTTTGTTATAATCCTACATTGGTATCAAGCAACATGGATGCCCGTTACTTATATGCTCTCATTGGTAACGGGCCACTCCGTAGCCCATTACCTTTACACTATTATTGGTAACAGGCCATTGTGTAGCTGTTACCTTTACACTGATACACAGTAGAAATACATAGACGATCAATTATTTAAGAGTCATCCTCTCTCAACAAGATAAACATGTTTTCATGTATAATGTTGTTTCCAAAAGAATGTTGCCTTGCAATCACCTTAGTGTTTCTATTTTCAAATTTCATCTTAAAATGAAGTATAATATTGCTGCAAAAGAATATTAAAATGCAATCACCTTAATGTTTTTATTTTACAAATTTTATCTTAACTTTTGTTTAAAAAATTTCCATAGCATCATGCAGGTATCACCTAGTATCAAATATAGGAGCTCCCAATTTTCTTGTAAATGTATTTTCTCCTTTCCTGATATATTGTCACTTCTGTCCACTGAAACTTACATTTTACTTAGAATAATCTTTTATGAGTTGTAGAGTAAAAACCTATGTCTGAAATCTGAATACTAAATTTCTATATGAATTTATTTGATATATGGGTCCTCTAGGCATTTGGGCTTTATGAAAAATTTCCAGTTGAAGTTTGAGATTACTGACATAATGACATAACGTATTTGCATATGTTCATGTATTTGATAAAACAAACTTATTTTCTATTTTTATCCACAAATATTATTTGTAGCAGATTTGGTGCACTACACAAAGTTTCTTGTTCTACTTTAAGGAGTAACTTGACGCAATAATTTTCTCTAATTTTACGGTAGTAGGCTATTAGCCATTTGTGTGTACATATTCATACTACAAACAGTTAAGTGGATACAATAGTCATTTGTGTTGACTGATTGTAATATTGTGCTCTAATTAAACACTTTCAAATGTCTGTATCTATATCTATACACAAAAGAGACATTGTTAATTTTTTTGATTGTTATAATCCCACATTGGTAACAGGCAACATGGATGCCCGATACTTATATGCTCTCATTGGTAACGGGTATTAGGCCCATTACCTTTACACTATTATTAGTAACATGCCATTGTGTAGCTGTTACCTTTACACTGATATGGGTAATGGGCCTGTTACTTATATGCTCTGTGTTGTCTGTTACCATAATTTGTCATTGGTAACGGTATTAGGTCTCTTACCCTTGATGAGTTATTTATAACGCAAAAAGGATAACAGACTCTATACCTATGACCAATGTACATTTACGCTCGTTACAAAATAGGGGTTTTTCGCGTAGTGCCCAATAGGCTGCCGCCCCATGCCATAGGTCGCACTGCACCATGCAGATCCACAATAGCCCATCGCTGCTCTAGAGTAGGGATCTCCTGCATGCACTCGTTGTTGACCATTGCTCTGGTTGTCGCCCGCGCCCTTGCTTCCCAAGTGCACCATCACCCTCGTTGGTGCTCGGCCATTCATATCGACGCGAGGGCAGGGTACACACCGTTGCAAACATCTTGTCCTTCTCAGGGGCAAAGGATGCCACCTCCACTAAGTGTAGCTCCTAGAGGAGGCACTGGGTTTGGGCGGCCGCAAGCAGAGGCATTGGGACGGGCGCGTGAGACAAGGAGTCGGGGAGTGGAGGCGTGGGGCGAGTTGAAGTGATGAAGATTCAAGGTGGGTGTGTGGGAGGAGAGCAATTGCAGCTGGAGGGAGTGCATGTGCAGATACATAGAACCTTGACCGTTGGATGTGGTTGTCCTAGGGGGGAGAGAGAGAGAGAGAGAGAGAGAGAGAGAGAGAGAGTTGAAAACAAGATCAAGGTTTTATCCAATTGATCAAACACAATACAATCTATCTTTTTGCCTTTTTCTTTAACTCTTCGCCCAAGCATTTTCAATCCTGTACTTGTTGTTCTTCCTTTATCTTGATGGCGTTTGAAGGTGTTCTAGGTGACCTATCGACCCTAGAACAACCCTAGGTGTAGCAGCCCTGATGATGTCCCTCCCGCGTCAGTGTTCCTAGGTCTACTACTGCAGCACTCACTAGTGCCACAGCAAAATCCTCTCAGTTCAGTTTGTGCATTGTGCGTTTGATCCTTGCGATCCATGCACTCTAGAATAACTAGACGTATTGGACCATACTTCGCGTCAATTCACATTTTGGCGACTCCGCAGGGAAAGAAAGATCAGGTTGCTAAAATCATTTAATCAAACCCTAGTTCATTTGAATCTGCTGGTGTTGATGGTCACTAATGCTCATATTTAACCATCAACTAAGTAATAAAATCAAGCTCATACCCTAGACATAAGATTTATAACTATCAAATTCCGCTAGTTTTGGCCTCTATGTGTATGCAGGGACCACTGGCAAAAATTGGGCTACATTGGGCCCAGAGCCCGATGCCCTATGTCGACCACTATGGCACGGGCACCAATCAAGTCTAGCTTTGGACAGTCACATGTACCACAATCCACGTCATCTAGGGCGTTGATTCAATGTTGTCTAACCAAAGGGACGAGATGGGGTGGGTGGCCACAAACACAACTTAACGTACACACATTGGACAATTTGCATGGTTTACCCTCCTGGGCCCACACGTTAGCAATCCGAGCCGACGGACAAGCCAAGTGGTCCTAGGGCATGTTGACCGATCTACCCCTATGTCTGACCCCCAATGAAGAATGCCAGATCGCCTCAACAACGTGCACATAGATACTGACCTGGGAGTGCATCTAGGCCATGCAGGATTGAAGGCGGTACATTACATGATTGGCAGACCTCCCGCATCGCCCGACCTAGGATGTGGGCCCTTCATCCTCAATCGTCTCTTGTAATTGGGTATCCGGGATCCTCTAGTAATTGGGTATCCGGGATCCTCTAGTAATTGGGTCTTAGTATGATCAATTAGTCCTCTTATTTATGCTTGTAAGTTAGTGGTTACCTTTATTTGCCTCGTTCCACATGAATTTATAGTGGTAGCCTATACCAGATGACAGCCCTATCTTGGCCATAGTAATCCACGGTGTTTGGGTTCGGCGTAGAGCCATAGGCCGGTATCTCTAGTCTAGCTAGGGTAACCCAGTGCCCGAAGTGAGTGTTATAAGTTGACCTTGATCATTTCCAACTGTGACACACCAGAACGAGCAATAACCTTCTGAAGGTTACCACATTACACAAACTATTGTTGGCGGCCATTAAGGCACGATTCCGACCACCAATTCTCGGGAATAAATGAGGTTATGTGCATCATTACATACACTTCGGTTTATATTCTAATAAAGTACCATGAGTTTTGGTGAATTTCTAATGTGCAGGCACATATTTGACAAACATGGACTAAAGGGAACAAAACTGGTCAATTTGGCCAAACCACACGGTTCGGCCAAGTTACCTTCCATCAAGTGAAGCACCGCAGGGAGGTCTCATGCACGAAGTCCACGTCAGCGATGATGATGCAAGCCACATGGATCGATGACCTCACCAATCCGAGGCAAACAAACAGAACCCCGGCCAAATGGAAGCAATCCAAGACGTCCAAGTGCAGAGGTAGTGCATCGAAGGACAGTTGAGAGCTGGACCCAGTTTGGGCTAACTCTCACCTACCTTCGCCTACCAAAATCAACTTCAGATTATAAAACTCATGTGAGGCACTGAAATTCATGGGAGGCAATTCAAACAATATAGTTAAAGCATGTGAACCACAACACCACGCTTACTTACCATCTCCGATGATAAGAAACGTGAGTTAAGCACGATCTGAAGGTGCACCACCTGTACACAAATATATAGCATAGACGAATTTAATTTGAAGCGTTATTACGCTCGAACCCACGTAAACACAACCAAGTTAGACATAACAACAACAATGTTGCTTCTCTATTCTGTATCATTTAATTCTGATGGCCAAAAAAACCCAGCTTGAGCCAAATGAAAGTTAACTTTAGGACCTACAAATTTTCTAGTTATCTCAAACTAGATTAAAAATCATCATTATAGCCTAATCTTGAGACGGCCTTATTCTGTCAATCTGATAGAAATTTCAGAACTTTTCCACCAAAATAAACTTAACTGGAGCTTCAAAATTCATATAAATATCAATTAACTTTACCAATCTAGAAAGCTTATAAAATTTCCTACAACTTATCTGAATATCAGAAAGTCTGATGTTAGATTTGCGTAAACTTAAATTGAACATATTCTGTGCAGAATCACTAGATTGAAAAACTGTCATAATAAAACTTTAATTACTCTCTGAACTTTACTCCGATTGAGCTGTTCTTTATGTCCGTGAAAATATCTCAAAGTCTTCTACAACTCTTATAAAGATTTAATATGTTTTGAGGCCACTAAGACCACGAAAAACGGACATGAACGGTAACTGTGCAGATTAACCCTGTGTTGAAAAAAGCGATGAGGACAAAAACCTTAACTCTAGTCTTAACGGTGACGAGCTCCATTGCACGGACAATCTAAATATTAAAAAAAACAAAGAAAAACACATTCTACGGATGGGGTATATCTCACCTAGGGTTCCCTCTTGGAAACAACAAGGGCAACAGCAAAGTCGACGTTCGTAATGATGATTCCCGCCGCCAACGTCACGACAGCCCCATTGATTGCTGTAACTACACCACACACATGGGGCACCTCGATGAACGGCGAGGAGAGATTGCAATTGAGGGAAAAACGGAGATGTGAGGTGAAGCCCAACCAATTTTCGGGAAGAAACAACGGCGATCGACGACGACAAGCCCTAATTTCCCCTCTCTTCTTCTCTCTGTTCCCCCTCTCTCTTCTTTGGTGTACAACAAAAAGGGCGGTGGTGCAAGGGAGGAAAGACGACGGGTATAGGGTTTGGGCCAACCGTGGGTACTGTAGCGGCGTGAGTATTGTAGCACTCCAAAAAAATACCATCAGGTGTAGTTTCACGATCCAAACTCCAAATCATACATGTAGCCACAGATCATTATTGGAAGGATGGCTCAAAAAGTCAATTTTTAATTATCAACTTTACGTCTTCCAAAATACACATCGAATGTGGCTGTTTTATGCATACTGGGTGTCACACTAGCTCCAACCCCTACAATCCTCTCTACCTCGCCTTTTTTAGTCCTTGATCGATCATCCTAGTTAGGTGGACAATTCTATACTTAAGTTAGTATCTACATGTTCCTCGAGAAAAATCAATACATGTAATACTCCTTGTGAAAGCTACTCCAATAGTCCGTGTGTTTGTGGTTAATTTTGTTTGCCATAGAAAAGCTCAAAAAAAAAGCTTTCTAGCGCAGTTGCTAGAGTATGATAGCTTTACTGCCTTAGTATGAGGATAATCCTAGTCCCTTTCTTTTCTTTTTATTTCTTTTTAGGGAAAATTTGCTACAGGACATGCAAAGTGGAGCGTGTTTGCTGAGACATATCGTTGACCGCGTTATATGCTATTGGACACTCTCGTTTTGTATTAATTTGTTACAAGACACCGCCTCGATTAGAATAATATTTTTTGACTAAACAGGAGAGAGAAAGATGAGGAAATGACTGTTTTGCCCTTGGTCCCATTTGTTAGCATCGCGTTCAAGGGGTTTGCCGACGGGAGCACCGGCCTGGGCCCGGCCCTTCCCACGGACGGGAGTGGCGGCGACCGGCCTGGGCCCTTCCGCGGACCGGAAGAAAGAAGAGAGAGGAAAGGAAGAAGAACTGAACAGTAGGGCCAAGGGCAAAACAGACATTTTCTCATCTTTCTCTCTCCTGTTTAGCCGAAAAATATTATTCTAATCGAGGCGGTATCTTCCAGCAAATTAGCACAAAACGAGAGTGTCCATTAGCATATAACGCGGTCAACGGTGTGTCTCAGCAAACGCGCTCCACTTTACTTGTAGCAAATTTTCCCTTCTTTTTATGTTTCCTTTCTTTTATTTTACACCTTAACCATGGAGCATAAATCTATCCGCATACATTATGCTCCCCGAGACGAAACTCTTGAACCAATGCTTCTAGAACCCCCATCCATATCCGGTTACGAGATTTGTCCCGAGTTGATACGAAATGAAAATCCATACCACCGTCTGCGGAATTTCAAGATCCGGTGTTTTCGCTAAAAAACTCATAGCGTTGAAACGGAAGCATTGAACTGGAAATCCATTTGTTCCTGTTGTCTCAAAGAGAAAGCAAAACAATGGTACACCCAAACTGTTATTATGAGATAAAATGGCAGATGGGAAGAGCTTAGGAACACATTGAAAAGTCCCCCTCCGTTTAAAAGAAAAAAACTATGATAAAGTTTGCTTCTCAGCCCATGGCATTTGCGCTTCTTCTGTTTTAATCAACGACCCCACTCGCCTAGCCACGACTCCCAAAACCAGTTCTGCCCGGCCATGGAGATGGAGGCGCACATCACCGCTGGTAACTGTGCCGCCACCGGCACCTACAGAAGCCGCCACCCTCCCCTCGCCGCCGCCGCCGCCGCAGCCTCATTCCCGGACTACCTCTTCCCGCGCCTGCTGGCATTCCCTCCTTCCCGTCCAGCCTTCGTCGACGCGTCCACCGGCGCCACCCTCTCCTTCGCCGACCTGCGCACGCGCTCCCTCAAGGCCGCCGCCGCGCTCTCCGCGCTGGGACTCCGCCGCGGCCACGTCGCACTCCTCCTCGCGCCCAACTCGCTCCACTTCCCCGTCGTCTCCCTCGCCGTCCTCTCCCTCGGCGCCGTGCTCTCCACCGCCAACCCGCTCCTCAAGCCCGACGAGCTCGCGGACCAGGCCCGACACTCGGAGCCCTTCCTCGTGCTCACCACCGCCGAGCTGGCCCCCAAGCTCATCAGCTCCCCGACCACCGCCTCACGGGCCGTCGTCCTCATCGACCAGCTCCTCGCCCGCGGTGGCATCGACGGCGACCGCGAGGCGTTGGCGTGCGCGCCGTCGTCGCCGGGTATCGCCATCGGCCGTGACGACCCGGCGCTGCTCTTCTACTCGTCGGGCACGACGGGGAGGAGCAAGGGCGTGGTCAGCACCCACGGCAACGTGATCGCCGAGGCGTCATTCCTCCAGCGCGTCTGGCGCCGCGGCGACGGCGACGCCGACGTGTACGGCTGCGTGCTGCCGATGTTCCACATGTTCGGCTTCTCGGCGTTCGTGCTCGGCACGCCGGCGATGGGCGCGACGGCGGTGCTGGTGCCGGGGAGATTCTCGGTGGACGCGCTGATGGCGGCGATGGAGGAGCACAGGGTCACCAGGCTTCTGGCGGTGCCGCCCATGGTCGTTCAGATGGCGAAGGTCGTCGCCGGGCGAGAGGCGTCGTCAACTCCGAAGGTCGTCCTGAGGGAGGTCGTGTCTTCCGGGGCACCGCTTCAGCGCGACCACATGGCGCGCTTCAGAAGCTGCTTCCCGCGGGTGAGACTTGCTCAGGTTAGTTACTGTCTCACTGACAGCTCTTATATTTCGTGTTCTTGTATTGTTTGGTCTTCGATCCATTACCAAGTAGAAGATTTCAAATGTGTACTGTCGAACAAACACTCTCCATCTACCCAATTCACTGTCTCACTGACAGCACTTACATTTCGTGGTCTGGTTCAGTGTTGTTTGACCGATTACCGAGAAGAAGATTTCAAATGTAGTGTGGAACAAACACTCTCCATCCACTCAATTTACGCATGGAAGTAAAAAAAATGTAAATTCGTCCATTGTGTATATTGGTTAAAAGCAAGAACCAATGTTTTATAGTTCAATTGTAGTTGCTTTTGAGTTTTGATGATGGTAAATAGTTCATGCTAATAAAAGCGTTACTCGTAAAATCAAGATATATATTCTAATCATACGTTCAGTGTTTGTTCAAAATAGCACAGAATTGCATTAAATATCGATATAGACACTGGGCGTCATCAGTCTTCTATAATTGTACTTCCTCTATTCTGAAATAACTGACGTTTAGGACAAGGTTTGAGTCAAACATTGGGAATATAAATCATTAATAACTTTTAAATTGTTGATTTTGTAAATGTGAAAACTATATGAATAGATTTGTCTTGAAAAATACTTCTATAAAAGTATACTTATATCACTCTTTGATAAATATTTTTATAATAACAAGAGGTTAAAGTTATGTTTTGGAGACCGTGTCGCTGTCCTAAACGTCACTTATTTCAGAATGGAGGGAGTATTGTGGGACATCATCATCCAACTTCATTATGCGTGTAATTGGCTTATTAGGGCAGTCCCAACCCAAAATATTAGACATGATTTCCATAGCCTCCACATCATCAAGAAACTAGTAGTAGGCATTACACTCCCAATGCAAACACCACTCTTCCACCTTTCAATTTAATGCTAGTTCTCTCACATCTTGTCTTGGATGGTGTGTAGACACTATGTCTCATGCAAGACCTGGTTTCCTTCTCTTTCTTCATTTATTCACTTGCCACATCATCTTTCATCCTAGGTGGCAGTCCATTTAATACTATGGACACCATCCTAATCACTGGGTTGGGACTGCCCTTATGGTTTTGGACTCCTTTATTATTGCACTTGTACATCACATAATTAAGGGTATAGCGAGTATTATTAATCCAAATGCAGAGACCTCAACCCACTAGTAGTCAAATCTAAGTACCCACCACCACAGTTGTAAAAACTAATAAGTGTGCCATTTCTTTAAGCGACCTAGATAGTTGACTTCTTGTTGATAAACATAATTGTGACTAGCTAGTTGACTGTCGAGCAGAGTACTTTGCATTGTAATTAATCATTTGGGCACTGGACCTTTTTAACAACAGGACGAAGAATCTTCCTCGGTTCCTCTCCTTCCGTTAGTAAGAAGTCGAATTTTTGGGCTCGGAGTTTGTAAATTAACTATATTAAATAATGGCATACTTAGACTTTGTCAAAATAAAGAAGATATATACTTTGCTAAACCATGTTGTCACCCTTCAATTCTCACTGTATGTAGTAGTTACAAGTAAAGCATTGCTTATTTATCAGTAACATTGCCTAGTAGAGAACACATTACAGGGAAGAGGAAATATAATAAGAAAATACATTTCAGTTCATTGACTAAGATTATAATTACATAACAAGTGCGTGCCATGACATTTTTTTTGAGAAGAAAGATGCATTGGTCTTAGCCCATTGCACTGGCCCTTTTACAAACAAGACCCCAAAGAAAAGGAAAATTACAAAGAAGTCTAAAACTCCTGTTCATCTTCCTCGAACCCTTCAGAGATCTGTTCATCACCACCGCCGAAGCCGCTTCCCAATCCTCACCGGGCACCAAAGCCAATCTCCACAAGGTGGAGGCCACAGAAGAGGGCTTACTTTTAGGCGAATCAGCCAAGTACACTGCCTCCCAGGCGCATCGGCCAACTCCGGTACCCACGACGCATCGCTCGATTCCACCACCGGCAACCCGAGCAAAGCTCAGATTTTCACCAAAGGTCATCTTCCTCGAGATTAACAGGGTCAACGACATCATCATCTGAAGAAGACGACGATACGCCAGCCCTCGACTCCTGGACAGGTCTCCCCAGCCTCTCCATTGACGTCGGAGTAGATCGCCATCGGAGAACGGAAGAAGCTGGGAGAAATTATTCCTCTGCAACGTCGTCGCTTCCGCATCGCCGGCGCCGCCAGAAAAAATAAGCCGCAGAAGAGCCATGCTCCTCCGGCAAAACCTAACTCCACCGCCGAGCATCGGCGACGAGCAAACCCTAGACCTAAAAAGACTCGATTAGGACTCGATCTACTAAAGGATGGACCCCCGCTCCCCTCGCCACCGGCTAGGAGGCTGCGAGATAAATCATTATTCATGCTCTAACCGAACACAGCCGAAACATTGCTAGGATTGTAAACAACAGCCAACCAAACACAGCAGAAGCGTTACTAGCATTGTAACCGGCACAATGGGTTGTGCAGTAAATGATTACATGGGGAATGTAACATCAATGATGAGAATTACTTTAACATTTTAGTTGGGAATGCAACGGCAATAATGACATGCCAAACAGTTAAACATGAATAGATTTTAGTAGGATCTGACAAGAATCACTTCTCCATTTACATTGCAAACTGAGAGCAGCTAAGAAAACCGCTCTCCACCACTTCATGTTTAAAACCCACCAGGATCACTATCACCGGTGAAGCTACGTACAGGCCAACCTGGGCCATGACCCCCTTGGCTAGTACAATCTTTTAGGAGAGATGTGTATAAGAGACAGGTATACGAATCTCTT
>OAMR01000282.1:398402-412419 GCA_900205405.1 Echinochloa crus-galli | reverse complement strand
GGCCGGCTCGCTGCAGGCGCCCGACCGGCGCTGGCCCCATCCGCAAGGCGCCAGCCCCGCTCGACGGACGCGCCCGCCTGCCTGCGACCAGCCACGCTTGGTGGTCGTCGTCCCTGCCCGTAGCCGGACTCGCCCTCATGCCTCTGATGGCTCGTCGCAGGGGAGGAGAGAGAGATGAAGTTAGCTGAGGAAGAGGGGGAGGAAGTACGAGGAGATAAGGATGAGAGAGAGAGAGAGCGAGGAGCGGAGACACATTTGAATACAAGGGGCGCCCGTGGTTTCGTTGAAATCCTAGGGAAATAACGATTTCTCTTGGAAAAGTTTGAAAATTGTAGGGAATGAAAATAACCCTAGGGAAACTTATTGATTCCAGTAGTAGGAGGGCTACCGACCAACGTCAATGGCGGTTGCATATAGCTCTAACAACAAGCGAACAGGGGTGACCAATGATCCCAGGAGGCCCACTGGTGGCGTGGATTCGCAGCTTAAGCGGCCGACGGTGCGAGGAGGATCGGCTTCAGGACGGCGGTGCGGATCTGCCGCCACGGTGGCCGATGGCGTGGGTGGACCGGCGATGGGCCGACGTTAGGTCAGTGGCCGGCGGCGCAGATCCACCGCCATGGCGGCCGACAGCGCGGGGTAGGCCGGCAGTGGGCTGGTAGCGCGGGTCCGGCAGCTGTGGTCACGGATCCGCCCCACGGCGGCGGATCCACTGCCACTACGGCCGAAGGCGCAGGATGGGCCGGCAGCGCAGATCCGGTGGCGAGGCGCGTGGATCCAGCGGCGGGGATCACGGGTCCGGCTTGGGGCGGCGGATCCAGCCCTGGGGCAGGGGTGTTTGCGGTGGGTGAGGAGACGTCGGGTGTTCCTAGCGGCAGTGCAGCAGTGCCCCTCGTGTCGCCTGTGAGAGGCGACGCGAGGGGAGGGAGGGCGTCACTTCCGCCTGACCAAATACTATCTTTCTAGACAATCACCTATCAGGTTTTGGGAGACCAGCTGTGGAATCTGGAAGGAAAATAACGTCCAAGTCGCAAACATTGAACATTGATGTCTTGGATTGACAAGAGAATGAATTGTAAAAGTAAAAGAATTTATTTTTCTTCATATACGGGATAAGAATTGTGGACTGATCAGCGGCTATGATGTAACTTCTTTCCTCTTAATAAAGCACATGCTTAGGCACGATCGCCAAAAAGAATTATGGACCGATCTTGGTCAAGGGGTCAAACTGGTTGGCATCATGGTCAAAACGGTGAAGGAAGATTTGATGCTCTTATTTCAAGAGAGTTTCATAATGGTTCCCTGCCTATCTATAGCCTGAACTTCGGTACAATAATATTGTTACCGAAATGCAAAGAAGCTACTAAAATACAGCAATACAGACCTATATGTTTGCTAAATGTGAGCTTCAAAATATTTACAAAGGTTGTAACAAATAGAATTACTTTGGTTGCACATAAAGTTATTAGTCCAACGCAAACAGCTTTGTTGCCAGGGAGGAATATAATGGAAGGAGTGGTAGTGTTGCATGAGACGATCCATGAATTGCATAGGCGAAATAAGAGTGGTGTGATTTTTAAAATAGACTTCGAAAAGGCATATGATAAGGTTAAGTGGTCCTTTATGCAACAGACCTTAAGAATGAAAGGTTTTTCACAAAAATGGCAACAGTGGATTGAGGCCTTTACTCAACATGGTCACGTGGGTATTAAAATAAATGACCAGGTTGGTAAGAATTTTCAGACATGGAAGGGGCTGAGACAAGGGGACCCACTGTCACCAATTTGTTTAATATTGTAGTTGATATGTTGGCAATTATCATTAATAGAGCCAAAGAGGAGGGTCAAATCACGGGTGTCATCCCAGATTTAGTAGATGGTGGATTGTCTATCTTACAGTATGCGGATGACACCATTTTATTTATGGACCATGATATTGCGAAAGCCACAAACATGAAATTGTTGTTGTGTGCATTTGAGCAATTATCAGGTCTTAAGATTAATTTCCACAAAAGCGAAATATTCTGTTTTGGCCAAGCAACAGAAAGTGAGCAACAATACGCAGAGTTATTTGGGTGCAAGTTGGGTTCCTATCCTTTTCGTTATCTGGGCATACCTATGCACTACCGAAAACTCAGCAACGCAGATTGAAAAGGAATTGAAGAAAAATTTGAAAGGAAATTGGCTAGCTGGAAAGGTAAACACATGTCGGTAGGTGGACGGTTAGTGTTAATTAACTCCGTCCTCAGCAGTCTGGCGGTGTTCATGCTTTCCTTTTTCGAGATCCCTAAGGGGGTTTTAGACAAACTCGATTACTATCGATCCAGGTTTTTTTGGCAGTCGGATGGACATAAGAAAAAGTACAGGTTGGCGAGATGGGAAATTATATGCCAACCAAAAGAAGCGGGGGGTTAGGGATCAAGAATTTGGAAGTACAGAATCAATGCCTAATGAGCAAGTGGTTATTTAATTTAATAAATGGGGATGGTATGTGGCAACAACTATTGAGGAACAAATACTTGCGTACTAAAACCATTACGCAGGTGGAAGGTAAACCAGGGGACTCGCACTTTTGGTCGGGTTTGATGAAGGTGAAACAAACATTTACTAACTTTGGGGCTTTCCATTTAAATGACGGTAAACAAGTCAGGTTTTGGGAAGACAAGTGGTTAGGTAATTTTACCTTGCAACAACAATATCCGACGCTTTATAATATTGCTCGAAAGAGGAGTGACACGGTTGCCTCGGTTTTTTCTAGGATTCCTCTTAATGTGTCTTTCAGAAGAGCCCTAGTAGGCCAGAATTTAACGTTGTGGCATAATTTGGTAGCTAGGATTTGCCATATACAGTTGGGAGATAGTAGGGATACTTTTAGATGGAATTTAACTCAATCTGGTTTATTCTCTGTCAAATCAATGTATATGGCTCTTATGCATAACGGTAACATACAACGTCATAAGCAAATCTGGAAAATTAAAGTACCATTGAAGATAAAAGTTTTCATGTGGTATTTAAAAAAGGGTGTCATCTTAACAAAGGATAATTTGGCTAGAAGGAACTGGAATGGGAATAAGAGATGTTCGTTCTATTCTAAAGAAGAATCAATACAACATTTATTTTTTGATTGTCATATGGCTAATTTCCTTTGGAGGGCTGTTCAGTTTGTTTTGAATCGACCAAAACCATCTAGTTTCAGTAATCTGTTTGGTGATTGGCTAGTTGGTTGTAATAAAAAACTAAAAAATATGATGTTGGCAGGTGCTTCTGCGTTATGTTGGGCACTATGGCTAAGCAGAAATGACCTAGTTTTTGACAAAGCTCCATCAAAAACCTATTTAAAGGTACTGTTCCGGGGCACGTACTGGCTTCGTTTCTGGGCACAGCTACATCGGCTTGAAGAAGACACACAATCAATAAAGAACGTCTGCCAAACATTGGAGACGTTGGCCATGCGTGTTTTCGCACATCATGGGTGGAGGTTTAGTAATAGGATTACAAACTAATGCTCTCTTCTCTCATGTGGTGTGTGTTTCGTTAATTTCAGTTTGAGTGCGCAGACGGAAGTGCTGCTTTTGTGTAAACCCAGGCTGTAGCCGTTTGGTCAAGGCCGGATATTATTTAACCATTATCTAAAAAAACAGACTAGTACAAAATTTTACAACCTCTGTGATCTCTTCTTCAGTTTCATTAATATTTCCGGACAGTCCTTCCGAATTGAGTTGCACGTGGGACCATGAGGGATATTACCAAATAAATAAATGTGCGCAGCTTACCTCAGGAGCCCAGGTTCTTGCCGATGGCTGTTCCAGAAAAGGACGAGGAAAACTAATGCCATGTTCCCTAATAACCCAATAATGTGGATCTCAAGAAGCTGTTGACTCTAGTGAGCTTTGATCAGGCAAGTCAAGGCGTGCCAGCGCAAAGGAGCGGTTGCAGTTGCAACCGCAGCCCACAGATATTGCCTGGAAATTGCGCATCTGTCATACAGGGGCTACGTCCAAAATAAGAGATAAACGATGGTCATGACAAAACTCTCCACTACAGTACTACCAACAGATAACTTGCCTAACTTGACATGGGCACAGAGAGGCGCAGCCAGCCAGCCGCATTCCATGGTCATATCTCAAACCAAAAACACAAGCCCTTGTTTAGTTTCCAAATTCAACCCCCAAAGTTCACTATGCAAAAAAAAAATCTCCATCACATCAAAATGTCGGCACATGCTTGGAGTACTAAATGTAGATGAAATCAAAAACTAATTGTACAGTTTTGTTGTACTTTACGAGACAAACATTTTGAGCCTAATTAATCAATGTTTGAACAATTATTGACAAATACAAACGAATGCTACAGTAACACAATGGTTACAAAACCCCAACTTTGCCTCCCCAAATTCAACAACTAAATAAGGCCCAAGTTTACAGCAATGTACATCGGTGTTATTTGTACAAGGCATGCATCAGCAGTTACGGGTAGCAATAGTACATGTGCGTCCCGTCAGGAGCCGAATCCTCCCCACCGGAACCTTTCAGGACTAAAGAATCAGGAATCATGCATAGCATTGTCGCAAATCAGGTTTGATACAGACCACAGAAGATGAAGGCGTGAATCAAGCTCTGTGCCTTCTTGGTTTGTTCGGGGTCCCCAATAATAACAATTGTTGAATTCGATTCCCCAGGTTTCGGGTCATGAACTGTAATCGAAGCACCTGACATCTGGAAGGCAAACATTACCAAGAGCTTTTAGGACTACAATACCCCCAGAACAACTATAATACTAAAAATTAGCTGAGGCATGGTAGATTTATCGGAGGACTTTAGCCTAAAGTACAAAGATTTAAAGAGGATTATTTCAAGTGATCTTTACATACAAGAGCGCGAAGAATTGATCCCGATGTTTCCACTTGCATCTTCAAAGCGGTAAGGTCCTCTAGCAATTTGGAGATGTAGAGCACTGCAGCTCCTGGTTCCCAGCTTTTGCGCCCATTCCTTCTGGCTTCTGGAGTTCCGGTCAGTCCATAAACACCATGCCCCACATATGGATTAACGCCGCCTCCGCCTGGGAACACACTTTCGACGACAAGACATCAGTAGCCCAGGAAGTTGGGTGCAGGTTTGGCACTTCCACCTCAGCCCAAAAACGAAGTGCCAATGGACACCGAAATAGCACATGGTAGACTTCTGGCTCACCGCACGACTTACAATGGCTCTCCCCCATGTCAGCAGTCTCGTGTATATTATTACTACAGGTCAATGGCATGTGTTCAACTTCATTTCATGGCGGACGTTGAATTTTTGCTGATGTAAAGAATATATATAGCGATGTGAGAGAAAAAATCGTTCACGAATCAACTGCGCTAAATTTTAACAATACAAGACAACTTATCCATCATTAAAAATATTTTCTTGTTTTTGTAATTTATTTCCATGCCATCAATAATATTTCTTGTTTTTGTAATTTATATTACTATAAAACAATCAAAACAATACATTACGCGGATAAGTCATCTCAAAATTACTTGTCAGTCATTTACAGAGTCTGTTGGAAACATTTTTTCTCTAACAATAGCTAAATCTAACGTTAGAAAATGATATGGCCATGGCTAGTCTCTTAGAGATGCTCTAATTTATCCCCTATATTGTTTTATGATGTTTTGTTGATACAGAACTCTAGATAGAAGATGACGTTTGTTCGCACCCAAAATTGGCAATATCCGATTAGGCTGGACATAACGGTCAAACCGGTTTACTGGGTTGGTCCGACCGGTTGTCCTGTAGCCGATCTAGCAACGGCCACACCGGTCTGACAAAGCTCCATCAAAAACCTATTTGCAGGTACTGTTCCGGGGCACGTACTGGCTTCGTTTCTGGGCACAGCTACATCGGCTTGAAGAAGACACACAATCAATAAAGAACGTCTGCCAAACATTGGAGACGTTGGCCATGCGTGTTTTCGCACATCATGGGTGGAAGTTTAGTAATAGGATTACAAACTAATGCTCTCTTCTCTCATGTGGTGTGTGTTTCGTTAATTTCAGTTTGAGTGCGCAGACGGAAGTGCTGCTTATGTATAAACCCAGGCTGTAGCCCTTTGGTCAAGGCCGGATATTTTTATCCATTATCTAAAAATCTGTTTCGCAAGCAAGGCACTAGATATTGTGGCCTTGGACATTTGCGCTGAGAATGGATGGAGAAACAAAAATTATATTTGCTTTTAATTATGAGTAAAGTCCATTTTAACTCCTGATCTTGTCACAATCTGAGAGAAACAAAAATTATATTTGCTTTTAATTATGAGTAAAGTTCATTTTAACTCCTGATCTTATCACAATCTGAGAAAACAAAACTAAACATGAAAACTGGAGATTATACTCTCCCAACTCTTCGAAACCGGACAAACTACCCCCTACTCCAGGTCAAATTGGTCTAAAGGTGACTTTGACAATTTTATATTTCAAAAACAAATCCATGATAAATTTATAAATCACAAAAAAAACTTGTGGCCTCCAAAAGTTTCAAAAAAATTGTAGTGATATGTTGAGACACAAGAAATCAAAATAAAATATTCGCAGATCATGAGAATTATATCCAGAAGCTTCCAAAATTTTAATTTAACCTTATAAAATTGGAAATATAGAGAAAAATCCCAAAAAGTTATAATTAATGTTTAATTGGATTTTGATAACTGTGCACAACAAAAAAAACATGAAACTAGCATGAATGCAACACACATTGGTACTAGTTGCATTCATTCTAGTTTGGTCTTATTGTGTGTTATCATTGTATATATAACTCCTCAAAATGCATTTATTCATCGTTTAAAACATTTTGGGATTTTCCTAGATACTTTTCAATTGTTTTAGGGTTAGATCCAATTTTAAAATCCTCTACATTTATTTTCAGAATATTTAAAAATTATATTAGGTTTCTCATGTCCTAATGTCTCTTTAATTTTTGTTGAAATTTTTTTAGCCTAGAGAAATTTGTTGTGATTTAAAAATCTATCTTGTATTTAATAGATATATTTTTGAACAAATAAAGTCAAAACCACTTCTAACGGTAGCTGTGGGGTAGTTTGTCCGGTTTTGAAGTGTTGAGGGTACGCTCATTCCCTTCTTATGATTGTCTGTGCTGAGAATTATGTATGAACTTGGATGTGTGCAGTATGCATACGTCGGAACCTTTCCTTTTCTAGAAAATTTATGTAAAAAGAAATATGATTCCCGGTCCTCTTTAACCCTCCTAGGATACAAGCAGACAAGAAATGATATTGCACAGATGCATTGTACTTGGAGACATTTTGGACCAGAATTTAGAGGAGAAATCTAACAATATATGCTTGACAAACGTAGGATTGTAGCTTTAGCTTCAAACTTGAAATAAGTCTACTTTCCCCCCTCTCGCACCCACCTCGACCTATCGAGATTTGTCTATCAAGTTGCAGATGGGGCGGGTTATTAAACGAGCCCGCTGAACCGCCCTGCAAAATCTGCTCTTGTGGCCGATGCGGTTCAGCTGGAAAGGTTTTGCGGGTAAATATTATGCACCCTGCTAAGCCCAATGGAAAGAAAGATCAACCCGTAGGCCGTAAGAACCCGCAAGAAATCTAGCGCCACTTAGGGGTGTGGTAAAGGGCCTTCAATTTTATACTAGAAATTTTAAGGATCGGGCCGGATTAGGGCCGGGCCAAAATAATACTAATTTTTGAGCTAAATTTTGTTAGGGCCAAGTTATATTGTGAAGGAGCAAACGGGCCATGATCCGTTACCACCCCTAGCGCCACTACCGCAGCCATCGTCACCCTCGGCCTCCATCTCCTCCTCGATCACGCGGCAACGCCAACGTTGACCTCCACCCGCCCCTCATCCAGCGGAGGATTGGGGAACGGGCACGCCATCGGCCTCTACTACCCGCGCCGTCACGGCGTCACTTGCATGTCCATGCGGGATCAACGTTCCGTCCGGGTAGAGCTTGATGCCCACGTGATTAAGCTTGTGGGTAGACTCAAACCCGCAACAGCACCAAGGGCAAGTACAATGGTGGAGACAGATGCTGTCTTTTTGACACAAACAGAAGGGCTGAAGAGACAGCTTGTACAATGATTGTCTGTTTCGCTGTCTCACTACCAGAATCATGGACATTGGCACCGGTTGGGAAGTCCCTTTAGCACCGGCTTTCCCAACCGGTGCAATGTTTCCGAGGCTAAAGGTGCCACCCTTTAGCACCGGGTCAAATAACCGGTGCTAAAGGTGCACCGTTGCCAAAAAATATTTGCGTGTTGTTATGGGGATTCGAACTCAGGACATCTTGGCTCGCGCGTACCCACCTAACCATCTCAACTATGTAGCACATGTGATGGTGTAAAATATGCTTTTCTTTTGAAGTTACTTGTGACCCCCCTTTAGCACCGGGTTTGTATTACGAACCGGTGCTAAAAGGCCTTTAGCACCGGGTCGTAAAATGACCCGGTGCTAAAGGGTCAAGGGTGACCCTTTAGCACCGGATGGTGTTACGACCCGGTGCTAAAGGGTTGGGGCCTTTAGCACCGGATGGTAACACCAACCGGTGCTAAAGGTCATCTTGCTAAAGTGTCTCCGAGGGTACACATCAACCGGTGCTAAAGTGTCTCCGAGGGTACCTAAACTTAACACCAGGTGCTAATACGCCTTTATCACCGGATCCAAAAATGGCCGAGGCCGTGGGGCGGTGCGGATGTGACGATTTCTGGTAGTGTCTGTATGATAATTAATTCATCATTTACCACACAAACTTATGATGATTTACTGCATACTTGATCTTTGTAGCTGTTTTTGTTGTATACACCAGTACATTGAAATATATGGCCGGCAAGTGGGCCATGGCCCAACCTTATCTCTTCCACGGTTCCACCTCCCCTCTCTTCCCCCACCTGAGCACGATCACGGCTCATCTCTCTTCCTCATCCTCCCTTTCTCTCCATCACGGCGAGGAGCGGCCGACGAGGCCCCCGCGGCGGGGGCTCCCGCGTGCGGCCGGCGCGGCAGGGAGGCGGCGTGCAGCCGGCGGCCGTCACGAGCAATCAACACATAACTGCCGCTAGCTTTCCTTTTCTTAATTTCTTTATTTCTCTGTTTTCCATTCGCAAGGAGCAACACGCGGGACCTTGTTCGCTCATGGCCTCGGCAGATCTCCAGCATGCACATGGCGTCATGCGGCCAAACAGCAAGGGCCGCCCAGAGGTTGAGCCCCCTGGTCCCGCACCACGCGGAGCTCGAGCATGACCATGGCGTTTCCTGCAGCCGTCCGAACAGCTCCACGCCGAGGTTGAGCCTGCGCCGCCCTTCGCGGAGCGCTGAAAGCAAGCCACGCACGCCGGAGCAGGCGCGCAGCGTTGCAAGGGGAAAATCCCTCGCGCTCGAGGGCACGCCCGCACAAGATCCATGTCACCGTCGACCTCCGGAAGCCGGTGTACAACGGGAGGCAGACTTGTCCCCTCGCATCGGACCACGTGCCGACGCAGTAGATGAACCAGACACCGACCCGGCCGTAGTCAGGGGCTCCCGGGGGCTTCATGTAAAATTACCGTGCATGTCTACGGATATCAACAGCCCATGCCCTAATGCAGCGAGCTATGTGGGTTTGCAGTAGGCGGCAACCCGCCCCGCCTTCATCTTGATTTGTCTACTTAACCCTTTCACACCTATAAAACTAGATATTATATCTCCTAAACTATTCTTTTTTTTTGAGAATTATCTCCTAAACTATTCAGAACAATCTAAATAACCCTCCAATGATGGTTTTAGAAGTGATTTTGTCAACGTGGCAATATATGTGGATGGTGGCATGGCAAGGAATAGTTTAAAAATCTACTTCACCCCTAAACTATTGAACTTCATCTACATAACCCCCTTAATTGTACAACAAAATTTTTAACCACACGAAGTATTTAACACCATCTAAGAGCATCTCCAAGAGACTCTATTATGTTAGCTAAATATGGAAAATTATAGCCCCTTTATAAAAATAGAAAGCCATCTAATTCAATGGGGTCATCCAACAGATTCTGTAAAGATGGCTAGTGAGGTAGGCTAGCTAAAAATAGCTAGCGAATGTGGCGGGATAGAGAGCCACTAAATTGAGTCATTTACAGAGTCTGTTGGAAACATTTTTTCTCTAACAATAGCTAAATCTAACGTTAGAAAATGATATGGCCATGGCTAGTCTCTTAGAGATGCTCTAATTTATCCCCTATATTGTTTTATGATGTTTTGTTGATACAGAACTCTAGATAGAAGATGACGTTTGTTCGCACCCAAAATTGGCAATATCCGATTAGGCTGGACATAACGGTCAAACCGGTTTACTGGGTTGGTCCGACCGGTTGTCCTGTAGCCGATCTAGCAACGGCCACACCGGTCTGACCGGTTTACTTCGAGTCCGAGTAGAATTAAGGAATCCTACTGATTTTCGAGTTGTAAAAGGATTTCTTTAAGGGGCAAGACCTTCACACCCTATAAATATAAAGGGCCGTGGCCAATTGAGACCTACCATCCAATCGATCAAATATTCTCTTCAACTTTTATCTCCAAACCATACTTTTCCAACCCCTTTGCTTTCCTTGTTTTGTCTCGACGGCGATCAAGGACGGTCTGAGTGGCCTGCCGATCTCAAAGCAACCCTGGGCGCGCCATCTCCGACGGGGTCCATCCCAAGGTGGTGATACTAGGCTTTTCTCGGCGCCCTTGTGCAATCTGGTCAGACCGGTTCGGGCAAAGGCTTCAGTGAGTTGAGTTTTCTGTTGCTACGCGATCTAACGCTTTCCGTGTGTTGGCCGGAAAACGCATCAACATACTTTTGGCGACTCCGCTGGGGACATATTAGAAGATCTGGTTGTCAAAACCGTTCGGTCTAAGCCCGGTCAAGATGGGATCTCAATGTGATCTTGATATGGATAACATTATCACAGCTTCGCTAGAAGATCTCCCTCCGGAGGAGCAAAAGAAGTTTGAGGCGCTGTAAGAGTACATGAGGATACAATTCCTAGCAGGCGTCAAGAAGGATCGTCATGGCAAGGTGGCAAGATTGAAATAATTCGAGCTGCCATCGATCAAGGACGTTTTGAGTGGCCTGCCGATCTCAGAGCAACTCTAGGCACGCCATCTCCGACGGGGTCCCTCCCGAGGTGGTGATTCTAGGCTTTTCCCGGCGCCCTTGTGCAATCCTGTCGGACCAGATCCCCAAACCGGTCAGACCGGTTCAGGGAGAGGCTTCGGCGAGTTGAGTTTTCTGTTGCTGCGTGATCTAGCGCTTTTCGTGTGTTGGCCGGAAAAAGCGTCAACAACATTGCATGGATCCCTACCTCTCGCATACAAGCATGTCGCATTGTTCCACTGCTAGTCTATTTGCAGCATTCTAACTCTGTAGTAACTTTGCATTAATTTGAAGAGATGACTGCTAGCAGAATCGTACATGTCTAGTGTATGATTTAGACAGTGATTAGTATTTTGGGGGGCTAAATATCTAGTTATATAGTTGAGGGAGTGATGTAGTCAACCTTTGATGCGCTGGGGAATTACAAGCTTTTTCATGCAAACGTTTGTCCCTCGTAGTTGATGTTTCAGTGTTACTATAAATTTGTTCTTGATAACTATATGTACTTAGTGGTAAATGAGCTACCGATATCTTGTTGCATATATCCGACTCGATGGAGCACCCAGGTAGAAATCAACTTGTTGACGTAAAATCTACAGTTCACGCCAAGCACACAGCAAGCCGAATCAGCTGGCTTCACACGTGGCTCAAATGTTCGAATCCGAAAGCGTGCCGGTCAATTTTCCCTGAAACTGACAAAGAAAGAAAATGTTTAGATGAAAACCTGGAACATGCCGGCTGATACCAGACAATTCCATCTCTACGGCTTACAAAACCAATTTTGATCGACATATAGCTATAAACAAGCTATCTGTCAGCAATTTAAGCATTCATTACATAATCGGCAAAGCATGTAAGAAGAACACTGCCGACTGCATGATGTCACCATGATGAAAGATAAGTATTTAATTAAATAATCGCTGCAGTACTTAATTACATCCGATTAACGAGAATGAGGCATAATAAATGTGAAAGCATGATCATATATCTCTAATAAACAAGAATGCATAGATTTAAAAGCACTAGTCTACTGCATGTCTAGGTACTTTCGAACCCGTCAAGCATAAAAACAAACAAGTTAATCCACCGCATGATACAACTTGTTTGAAATCACACCACCAACCAAGAATAGATCAATCTATCGCATTATATACTCTAAACATGGAAGGCTAAAAGCATTCATTATTTAAAACAAAGTCATGAACATGTTTCACTCGTGAAGGGCTAAATAGCCGAATCGGGTTCCATGAAGAAGGAACAAAGTTTGTCAATGATGATGGACCTATCAGATCGAATTCGAGCTCTAATCCACCGGATGATTAGTTCTAAAACGACCCAAAAACCTGCATCTACCGCATGATACCCGGCTCTGTCAAGATCATTAATGGAATGAGAATTTCTGTCATGAAATCCACAATACTTCTTGTCTTTCACTCCTTCAGGCCGAAGCATAGAATGCCCCTCTGGTAATTTGATTCGGCCTTCTTTCACAAGGAAATCAAACAATTTGTCTCCTTTAGTCACGTCAAAATCATATGTGCCCTTAGTCTGCCAGTAGAATTTTGTGGAGGGAGGCTGGTTCAGAGTACCTTTGAGTACTACCAGCCAAACATAGTGGCCAGACAATTAGGCTGAATTTTAATCAATCTAAATTGGGAAAAAGAGTGTTATATGAATTAAATATAAAGTAAAACCAAACAATACAAGGTAACTTAATGAATCTATTAGATCTTTGCCAAAATCTAATAGAGCCGATAACTTGCTTCAAGCTAAACCTTAGCCTACCGCATGACTCATGATTTAACAAAGAAGCCTTCTCATACCAAGCTTAAATCCACCGCATGATACTAAGCATGATACAAGGTTGTCGATACTTACGGAGGTCGACATTCTACCAAGTCTGGCCCACTCGTCAGCCTCTTTCAGGTGCCAATTTTTGGTGTTAACACATGCCCCTTCAATTTCGGGATAAAAGATAATTTTATCTCGGAATTGACCAGAAATACTCAGCGCCTCTAGGTTAAATCCGTTCAACACCCATTTTTCCACTTCTTAAATCTTCGAAGCTTCGTCCAGATTCAAACCCTAGTTCATCGACCTCTACAAGCTTCAATCTTCAAATGGCGCACCAAGATCAAGCCCTCCAGGTAATTCTCAATCTTCTTTAAGTACATTCGGCATCATCCTTTTGAATCGCATCTTTAGATTTTCTTTTCGCCTCTCTCTGTTCTTGATAGGCCCTAGCTGCCGAACTTCTGATTCCAATTGAAGAAAAGGCACCTTCCTATTTCCTCGGACCTGTAGGAGACTCAAACCCCTCTGAGTTTATTGCTGCTGAATCCCAGAGGATTCCTTTCAAGACCTCCTTGACCAAGCCTCATGAATGGCAAGATACCTTCAAGAATTGGCCTTTGCCCCCAATTGCTGGCTAGAGGAACTGGTATAAAAGGATTTTTGATGACAAAGCCCCCTAGCGAAGAACTGGGACAATCTTCGCATTTCTCATTGCTTGGAATTGTCTCTAGCCGAAACTCCTAGGAATGAGAATCTTCTGATTGCAGCCTGCCATTTTTGGTCCAATGGCGCAAATGCCTTCCTTTTCGGTCATGGACCAATGTCTCCCACCTTGGCCGATGTCTACTTGATGACCGACCTGAATATTACAGAGGCTATGCACCCATACAAGTATAAAGGCTCCTCCAAGCAGACAGGAGTGAAGACAGGAGTTGGATATAAGAAATATATCCAGAATTATATGTCTGACGGCCCTCTGTCCGATGTTGAATACAGGGCCTTTCTGAACATGTGGCTCTGCAGGTTTATCTTCTGTGGCAAAGCTAATGAGCCAACCCTGAACCACATCGTCATGGCTGAAGATTTGGCTGCTGG
>OAMR01000282.1:379602-393783 GCA_900205405.1 Echinochloa crus-galli | reverse complement strand
CAAGAGGAAAACCTCTTCTCTACTTGCCCCTTTGGCTGCAAAAAAGAAAAGAACAAGCAGCAGGAGAGCTATCCAGGTTAGAACTTTCCCCCTTTGAGTATAATGCTATTCTTCATCTTGCTCATCTCTATTTTTATGATTTCAGGCTCAGACACAGCAAGCAGCAGCCATCACAGACTCTGCCGATGCTTCATTGACTGGTATAAATTTTACCATCTTATCAATTCTTTTTCATCGGCACTTATCCCTTTTTAGTTGCAGAACAAACTTCAATGGACCAAATCTTGGAGAGCCCCCCTTCTCATCATGACTCATCTTCAGCTTCACCAACTCTTCCTCAACCAAAAGCTTTACCTTCACCAAGAAACTCTCCAATTTCTCCTCAGCATGACACTCAAAACCCTTCTATTGAGCCTGAGAAGCCTCCTTCTCCTATTCAGGAAATCAGCAACGAGGTAAGCATAGCCATCCATTCCTCTCAATTCTCTAGTAATTTGTCACTAATTTAGCAAGAATTTCTTTTACAGGAAAAATCTGCTTCATCAACCAGTTATTAATTTGCCTTGGATGACTTGGTTGCTGAATAAGGAGAAGAAACATCTTCTGGTCAAGCTCTATCAGAAGAAAACCAATCAAAACTAAAAGATATTGTCTCCTTGCTGCAAAAAGATATTCAAGACCAAGTCAAGGATGCTGATCTTCTAAGGGATGTGCTTGAATCCATTGATCAAGATCTTCCTGGTGATATCAAAGCCTCTCTAGAGCCAATCTCTCAATTAGACAATCATTTTGTTGCAGTGAAACAGGCTTTAAGGAATCAATCTTCTCAACCAGCTCTAGAACAAAGAAGGGCGTCAGCCAAGCAATCTGTGAAAGATTTGCATATTCAAGCCCAGAGCAACAAAGAGCTGCTAGCCAATCTGTAACCTGCACTTGAGCTGAAAAGGCCAGAAAAGCTGAGCAAGAGGCCGAGCTGAGAAATCTGTCAGCTGAGATTGAAGCTGATGAGAAGCAGATAGCTGATCTTCCTGAGTTGGCAAAGAAGATACGAAAGGAAGCTTCAGCGGCCTTGAATGAAGAAAAGCAACTCAAAACCAAACTTTCTGCTCTGGCCAAGACCCAAGAAGCTGACAAGAAGCTACTGGAGGACATTAGCAGTATGATTTTGAATGCCAAAAATGTAATCTCTAGCAGTGTCTCTAGATACTTGGGCGTATAATTGTGACAAACAGCCTGGTAACCGAATGCTTAATTAATTCTGTGGTCTTGCTATCTTTTACTTCTGTTTTGCTCCAATGTAAATGATTCATTCGGCAATGCTGGCTCCAACAGTATCAGTCCCGAAAGGCTAATCATGCACGGCCGAATTTGGTCAAGCCGAATATGACATCAGCATGAATCCCAAACGACACCAAAACCGTTCGATTTCGAGAACCCTTTCCACCTTCCGAATTTTTGGGATACGCGCCACGATCTCTCGGCCACGATCTCTTCGTTAGTTCTATAAATAAAGGCCTCGAGTACAATCTTTTACCAAGCCTTCTGCCTCCTAATCCTCTGCAATCTTGAGCTCTTCTTTTCCTCTTTCAAGCACAAAACCCTCAAGAAAACAATGGCCGACAACAGACGGCGACCGGCCGCCGATGAGCCCGAAGGAAGCCGCGCCGGCGCTCGTCACAGGTGATGATTGTCTGCCTCTTCTCATTCTTTCCCCAAGATTCTGCCCTTTTTTCTAACAAATCCCCTTGTTTTTCCAGGCTAATCCAGTGGAACCCTATCGCCGCTCCGGCTGCGGCTCCTGCTACGGCGGCCGACTCCTCGAGTTCATCCAATCGGTCCTCTGATTCTTGTGAGGATTTTCGCTATTCAAATGGTGATGCCCGCCGGTTCATGAGGGAACGTGACGAGACTCGTCATGAGCTGGAGATCATCTCCAAGCAAGCTGGGATTGCAGACCTTGAGTGGCAAGACCAGCGCAAGCAACTGGTTGAGACCATCGACGGTGAGCCTTGCAATTTTCTTTTCTTAGCTTCAATCTATCTTCAAACTAATCTAATCTGTTGTTGCCTCATAATCTTGCAGACCGTGATGCCGAGCTCAATCGGCTGAAGGCGCTGGTGGAGGAGCTGGCGAACAAGGTGAAAGCTCCTGGAGACACACCAGAAGTTCGTCTTAGCGCAGTAGCAGGCCGAGTCGACGAGGTGGCCCTCCATGGCGTTCGTCTGGGCGCTGCTGTAGGCCTAGTCGCCATGTCGACACAGACTGGCACCGACTACTCCAGGCTTCCAGCCTGTCTCTTATACACATCTTTACCCCGCTACCCCTGATATCGACGACATCGATGCCTCCATCGATCGTCTCGATGGCCATGGCGCTGCTGTTGCCGATTCAATTCATCCCCAGTCTGTCTTGAACAGGCTATTTCAGTAGTTTGTACTAAGGATCATTGAATTTCGGCAATAACGCTTATCTTTTGCAACTCCTCTGTGATAATTTTGTTGTTCTCATGATGTAAATTGTGTGCACTAAGGTCAATACATTCTAGTATTGGCCATTTTCCCTCTGTTGGAAATTTTTGTTCTGAAGGCGACTTCTTCCCGAATGACGGCTATTTCTGTTATTTTGACTTTTAGCTCTTCAATCAGCGATCAATTTCAACACTAGGATAATACTTCTTTAAATATCTCCCGTTTATAGCAGCAGTAAACTCTTCTCCTAGTAAAGTTTTTAAAATGTATGTATTTCCAGGCACGCATCTAGCCACTCTGAAAGGATCTTCCCAATTTGGGGACCATTTACCGAATGTACTGTATTTAGTCCCAATCGGCAACAATGCTTTCCAAACTAAATCTCCCTCTGCAAATTGCTTGACCTTCACCTTTTTGTTGTAATATTTAGCAACCCGCATCTTATTTTTCTCAATATTTTCCAAGGCTTTGAGACGAATCATATGCAAATCTTCTAATTCGTCCATCATTAAATCATTGTAATCTTTAAAACTCAAATCCTTCTGCAGTTTTATCCTCCTTGAATCTGATTGTACTTCCCATGGCAAGATAGCATGATGTAAGCCCAGAGCAACAAAGAGCTGCTAGCCAATCTGCAACCTGCACTTGAGCTGAAGAAGGCCAGAAAAGCTGAGCTAGAGTTGAGTACCGAATACCACTTCTTTGGCTTCTGATCAATTTTCTTTTGTATAATTTTAATCATAATTTTGTTGGAAGCCTCTGTCTGTCCATTAGCTTGAGCATAATAAGGAGAAGAATTCAACAATTTGATCACCATACTTTCAGCAAAATCTCTGAATTCTAAAGATGTAAACTGAGTCCCTTGATCTGTGGTAATTGGCTGAGGAATTCCAAATCTATAAATGATGTGTTCTTTGACAAATTCAATCATATTCTCCAATGCCACCTTTCTCAATGGAATTGCCTCAACCCACTTAGTGAAATAATCTGTTGCTAAAAGTACAAACTTATGCCCCTTGCTCGATGGAGGATTTATTTGACCAATCAAATCTATTCCCATCCTCTGAATGGCCATGGTTTAACAATAGGGTTTAGGACTGACGCTGGAACTCTCTGAATATTTCCAAATTTCTGACAATCCTGACATCCCTTGTAATATTCAAAGCAATCTTCCAACATTGTCGGCCAATAATAACCAGTTCTTCTAATAACCCACTTAATTCGGTAAGCTGATTGGTGTGCTCCACACAATCCATCATGTACCTCGCTTACCAGTTTCTTTGCTTCTTCTGAGCCTTCTAGAAACTTTCTGGGATGGATTCTCCAAATAATCAGCAATTTCCTTTCTCCAATCACCTTCTGCCAGATCACTCCCAAAAGTATAGTCATCAGTGGCAAACACTTCTTGATTTTCTCTATAACCCGATGCACTTTGAGCCAATCTGTTTGCTTCTTCGTTATCCCCTCTAGGAATGTGTTGTAGAATTACTGATCGAAAGCCCTTCAAGATTTGCTTGCACTCCTCATAGTAATTCCTTAGGATATCATTTTTGCATTCATATTCACCATTCAACTGTTTTATGACCAATTCTGAATCTCCAAAAATTTCAACCGCAATGGCATCTGCTTCTTTCAAATATTGGAGTCCTTTAAGCAATGCCTCATACTCAGCTTGATTGTTAGTAACAGCAGATTGAATGGGAACAGCAAACTCAAATGTTTCTCCCTTGGGTGAGATCAATAAGATACCTGCTCCACCACCTTTGTCGCATGAAGATCCATCGAAGAATAACACCCAAGGAACAATGTTAAGCAAATTTATCGATGTATCATGATGTTCAGTAATGAAATCGGCAATAATCTGTCCCTTAACAGCCTTTGCCGATTCAAACCTTAACTCAAATTCAGACAAAGCTAAAATCCATTTGCCAATCCTTCCGTTCAAAATCGGCATAGACAACATGTGTTTTATCACATCAAACCTTGAATACACAATGCATTCGGCATGTAGTAAGTAGTGCCGAAATTTTGTACAGGAGTAGTAAACACATAAGCAAAGTTTCTCTATAGCCGAATACCTTGTTTCCGGATCTAATAACTTTCGGCTAAGGTATGCAACCACTCTTTCCTTCCCTTCAAATTCTTGAATGAGGGCCGATCCAATAGTTTGGGCATCGGCCGCCACGTACAACTTAAAAGGCTCGTTTAATTGTGGAGGCACCAATACTGGTGGCTTCTTCATGTACTCCTTTATTTCATCAAAAGCCTTCTGTTGTTCGTCACCCCATACAAACTTTTGATCCTTCTTTATTTTCAATAGTGAGGAAAAGGGCAACACCTTTTGTGACAAGTTTGATATGAACCTTCTCACAAAATTTATCTTGCCAAGCAGCGATTGTAGCTCTTTAAGATTAGTTGGAGGAACAATTTCATCAATTGCCTTCATGCTTTTCTTACCAACTCCTATTCCTCCTTCATGTATCAAAAATCCCAGAAACTCTCCAGCCGAAACTCCAAAAGCACACTTGTTCGGGTTCATCTTAAGCCCATGCTTCCTGGTGCATTCTAGAGTTTTCCTTATGTCGGCCAAATGAGACTCATGATCCAATGACTTGATCACCACATCATCAATATATATTACCTCCATCTCCGATGTCTACTTCTTCCAAATTATTAGCCGACACAAATCCACGTCCTAACTTTCCATCAGTTCCATCAATCGGATTTTCCATCAAAAATTACTATGAGAGCCGACTGCTTCGATCGGCTGTTGATCACTGCTGGCTGGTGCAACAGGACCTTCTCCCCAGTCTTTGACTGAGAAACAATCTATGCCTTGATATTCCCAGAAAGCTGGTTCCATATTTGCCACGCTTATTGAATCATCTGCTTGGACAATCTCCACCCCTTGCTAGATGGAGGATTTATTTGGCCAATCAAATCTATTCCCCATCCTCTGAATGGCCATGGCTTGTTTGTTTGTCGATGAAGAGACATATTTCGTCATAAAACACACTGTTGTTCAATGACGAAAAACACTTGGCGTCTGATTTCTGTCACGGAAATTTTGATCCACGTGGCACGGTCCATGCTAACATCTGATGTGGATTGGTCAACGTGGCATGGACCATGCTGGCATGTGAGGTGGCAGCTGACGTGGCGTCCCATGTGGCCAATTCCCGACGCCGTCGTGGCATATTCTGGTTGGCCCACGTGGCACGTTCCGGTTGGTCCTCATGGCACGTTCCGATTGGTCCACGTGGCACATTCCGGTTGGTCCATGTGGCGCGTTCTGGTTGGTCCACGTGTCACATTCTGGTTGGTCCACGTGTCACGTTCTGGTTGATCCACATGGCACATTCCGGTTCTATTACTGGACCTATTTTCAGCATTTCAGCCCCAAATAATTTATAGAGCGCAAAAAAAAATCTAGCCCACCAAAATTCCATTGCATCACTCTGCATTTGAAGTTGCATTGTCACAATACATTATATCAACCACAAATATTGTCACTAGGTGCAAAAATAGCATATCCTACATTACAGGTAGGATTAACTCCAAAGGGGCATCGTATATCCAAATCACATCCAACTCACTCAATGCAGCCTTGAGCTTGGCTCCAGATACAGTCCCACCTGCACACCAAATTTCAAGATAAGCGTTACATAAATCAGTAGACTAATTACCACTAGCACAAAGCTCTCAAGCACCAGCACATGGAATAGAAACAACATCACTGCAGTACTGCACTAGCAGCTTTGCATATACAACAGAACAAATCTTATATTTAGCAGTCACTCTAGCATAAAAAGCAGACCAATTAGCATATAAAACAGAATTGTTAATGTGCTAATCACAGACAGGGCATTGGACCACTACATAAAGTTCATTGTTCACATGAATTTAAAACAAGAATACTCAAGATTTTAACATAAGCATTGCATATTATCATCTACTGTCCAATGTTCAAGGAGTCAAAGACCAACATATATTCATTAGCGCATAAAAGTGAGTTCAAAAGTAAATGCTTGGCTACTCCTTGTAACCATAAATACATGATTAGCACATATAAGTCTAAACCCAACTTCAATTTTAGTCGATTTCATGCAAATTAGTCATGCACATTTATCCAAATTAGTTGATTTCATGCAAATTAGTCACGCTTGATCTCAGGAGGGTAGACAACAGGGAGATATTCTACCTGTATATCAGATCCGTAAAATGAGTTAATGTGTAAGGTGCAAGTGCTAAAAGCAAATAATAGGTGAGAGTGACATTTGCTAGGCTAAATTCAGCAGGCCATGCATACCTCCATGAAATTATGAAACTGGGTGAACATCTTAAACATGAGCTTTAACAGTGATATATTTCCTGTGTTACACAAAATAAAGTGTAAAAAAATGTTACTGAAACATGTCCTGTAACTGAAACTACTACTCTCACTTAGACATCACCAAGCAAAAATCAATAACCGGTAGATTTGGGAATACATGTGAATACAAAATTTCAGATCAAAACTACAGAAAATAACAGTGGATCAATAGATTTTATATAACAATTTCATATCTAGACTATAAAGACATGGTGTAGACCTATATCAGTAGGCATGACAAATGTGCACTTACAATGCCATATATCAAGTAACAGAAGCAGCAAGATCACTCTCTCCAGCTGAACAGGGACCCATCTGGTTGCCTGACAAATGCAACTAATTAGATAGTAAATATAAATGGTATTCAACTAATTAGGGAATAGCCAATGCACACATTTCTAGTAGTGACTAAAAATCAGTAATGGAGCATTTGTATATAACTTTGAAAACTTTACATCTACTACTTTAACTAAGTTCAGAAGAAAAGGTCACCATTGGTCAGGTCAATCAGTTAACACAGAAAAAAAACAGAAAAAAAGGCTACCATTGCCCATCACAAGTTTCTCTTCATGTTACTAGCGTTATACAACAAGCTCCTATTATTCTAAAACTGACAGATTGGACCTGTTTTGCCTCAACCTGAATGGAAGGGGTAATTCAAAACAAACACCATTCTCACAGCATGATGCACAAAGCACTGATGCTAACCTCTTCTCTGGTTACTCTAGAGTCTAGTTATCAGTTGCAGAAAGTCAAACGAAACCACCCATACACTGCCTAACCTACAGGAGCCCTTTCCAAGAAGTGTAAAACTTTTGGTGTCAATCACACAAGTGCACAATTAGCCAAGGAATAGCATAAGCAAGGGTACAAGAATATGTGCAACATAATTACAGTTACTTTCATTGATTGAGAAAGGCATTCAATTGGTCAGCTTGCAAATGTACTCTGCATCAAAGAAAGGCAACCAGAATATTGCAGCATAAACTGGAGTCAACAAGCAACCATGATCCATTCCCCACTATATCTTGATATGCAACTAGATCCTATGCATTTCTAGTTTTGTGACACAAACAGAACACCTTGACCACATATATATGCATTTCTACAAACAGGTGATGTGCACATAGCAGGATTGCATACTGCATTCCAGTAGAACCAAATAAAAAAATTCAACCCATGTAGATATACTATTCTGAATAGCTAGATTTCCCAAATAAAAAAATACAAGAACCAAAAGCATATACAAGGTCAGATCTAGCAATTTTTGCAAAAAACAAATATATTAAGACAAGTGACCACAAGATTTACAAAGAAAATTGAAATCCCCTTTTCCTGCTGCAAGAAGAAAATGATAATTTTCCATTAGGGGATGCGCTGTCAAGATAAATGGAAGGGTAAGGGAAAGGAAGGGCTCCCTGATGCTGGAGCACGAAGAGAGAGTCGGAGATGGAGAGGATTACTACCTGGTGTCTGCCTCCCCGGTGCAGCGGGAGGGGTGCATGGGGCCGAGCCCGTTTCCTTGACGCTGATTCGTATGAGGGGCCAGAACCCTAGCGCCCTCACCGGGGACGCCGCTCCCCGGAGTCACGTGCTCCTCGCCGACGACACCCTCCTGCTGCTCGCCGGCGACGCCCTCCTGCTGCCCCGCCCCATGAGCTGGGGCATGCCAGATCCCATGCTCCATCTGCGCCTCCACTGCTGGATCTGGTGGAGAAATAAGAAGAGGAGAAAGGAGGAGAGTGAGAGAACGGAGGGGCCGATGCGGTGTGGTTGCCAGAAACCCGGAGCCGGGAGATGGCCGCGCCGGCGCCTCTAGCACCTCGGCCACGGAGACCGTGGATCTTGCCGCCGCCACCGCAAATCCAACCCCTGGCGTCGAGATCCGGTCAAGGCCAAGGAGGCTGCAGATCCGGTCGCCATGGAGGAAGGGAAGGGAGAGGCGGACGAGGGGCGAGGCGGAGGCGGTGCTGCGATGGAGGCCATGGAGGAAGGGAAGGGAGAGGAGGGCGGCGGCGAGCGGATGGGGAGGCACGCGGGAAGGGTAGAGGCGATGGGGAGGAGCGGCGGCGGGGAGGGCAGAGGCGATGGGGAGACTGCGAGGCTAGGTTACAAGCGGCAGCCGGGTCTTTTATGCACATGAGACCCAAACCGAGTCATTGGATCGTAGATTAACGGTTGGGAGCAGCCGGGCCTTAGAAGTAAATAGCCCAAACCTGGTTTCTTGGCCCATTTAACCACATCATTTTTTGATTAAATACAAAATGCACCTTGTGAAAGAACATGCAAAACTATTTATCTTATATACTATAGCACCTTTTCTACATGTGGTAGGCTGCGTATGTGTTGTTTTGTATGGGTTTCAGCTTTTTTGGACAGATTTGCTATTTTTTATCATTAAAATAATTTTCTGCATTTTTATGTAATATACTCCAAATTTAAACTACGTGTACCTCAAATAAATTTTTAAAAAATACAGAAAAAACATATTTGGACTCGTACTTGACATTGTAATCCATGGCTTTAAGATATGAGACAAATTCAATTGCCTTATAGGTACAATTCTACCTTCTTTCTCCAAATTACCACGTAATAATTACAATAATATCAAAATTTGCTCAAAAAATTCTACAGTTTCATATGACAACATAATTTTGGTCTATGAACTTGCTATAAAAGAATCAGATAGTTTTAGTGAAGTAAGACCATACATTGTTCACAATTGGATACATCTCTCACATGTTTCTTATAACTCTAGTCTAACTTTGAGGTTTAAGTAGCGCATTACATTTTAAAACTCATATGAAACTCAAACTTGGATAGAACCTTATGTTCACCATAACATTACAAAATATGAAGTTAGATGACCAATTGCTATAGAAAAATATGGTTTATTGATTCTCTTCGGTGAAAGAAAAGAAGTTATATAAAAACGAAATGAAAATGGAAACGAGTATGCAAATAAACGATATGACATGAAAGATCGTAATTTTAGAAAAATTTAGGAAAAAAACCACTGAATTTGGACTTCATATGATCAAGAAATACTAATTACAAATTTTAACTATGGATTAAAAAGAAAAAAGATTGTATGGGGGCAACCTACGTGCGCCACGTGGCCCACGCGCCTTGCACAGCCAGCTTTGGATCCGTGCGGAAGCAGTTAACCAACTGGATGCTGCCACATGGTCACGAGATGTAGAATTGTATATATAAATTACTGTCCTTATCCCAACGTCATACTAGCAGTAGCCGAACCGGTGAAGCGGCAACTTTCCGAGCACGAGGTCGTGGGTTCGAACCCTTTGCGCCCACCTTTTTTGTGCTGACTTAAATTCGGCCGGGCGCTCGTGGGCCTGAGGAGCGAGCTGGCTGGGCTGGCGCTCGTGGGCCGGGGGAGATGGAGCTAGGCCGGGGGAGATGGAGCTGGGTCGGGCGCTCGTGGGCCTGCGGTGGTCCTCTGTACAATTACAAAACAAGTTAATTAGTAATCACAATAAATAAATTATAAAAGGATAGAAAGTCATAAGTGGGTTAGTGGTAGAGCCAAAAGACTTTGCTCATAAGCAGCCTGAGTTCGATTCCACTAGAGGGAATATTTTTGCCCTAATTTATTTGCGGGCTCACTGAGATAGAACACGTGTAATTTATGAGTGACGAGAATTGTCCGTAGTAATTTTAAACAAAAGCGTTATAAAACGAGTTATGTTTTTGGAGCGTTGGTCTGTGACGAAATCGGCTGTTGTTCTATGACGTTTTCGTTATTTTCATCACAAATTCGTAGTGCCTAATTCCCATCACTAATGATCAATGACGAAAACCAAATTTTCGTCATAGATATGCAATATTCAATGACGAAAATAACAAATGTCATGAGAAAAACGTCACAGATATTAACATTTCTAGTAGTGTGCCCTAATATTCCCAGAAGGCTGGTTCTACATTTGCCACGCTTATCGAATCATCTGCTTGGACAATTTCTACTTCATCATCAATCCACTGAATAAGCTGTTGATGCATAGTAGATGGAATACAGCAATTTGCATGGATCCAATCCCTTCCAAGCAGCAAGCTATATGCCCCTTTGCCCTCAATGACAAAAAAAATCGTAAGCAGAGTCTTTGACCCAATCATCAGATCAACATGCACGCACACCTTGGCCGAACTCCCTGGTCTGACAGAGGAAATGCGCCAGAGAACTATGCTTGTTGGTGACAAATCTCCAGGGCCCATGCGAAGCTTTCTGAATGTAGTGTATGGCATCACATTAACAGCAGCTCCACCATCAACAAACATCTTAGTTAATGGCTTTCTATTAACAAATCCTCTTAAGTACAGTGGTTTCATGTGTCGATTCTTGACTGGCTTCTCAAAAATAGCTTGCTTATTCAGCATCAATTGTGCCATTAACTCAAATTGTCCAGCTTCATCAATCCCTGGCAATATTTCTTCCTGCACAACTTGATTAGCTGGAGCCATGAACTCATTCGGTAAGAAACATACCATAAATGTAGGAGCCGAATGATTAGTTTCATCAGGTTTGTCTTTTGGACGCCATATTGATTTCAACCTAGTCCCTGCCTGTTTCAATTCTTGATTCCTCAGGCGCTGTACTCTTCTCTTTTGGCTCTTCCTTAAACCAGGTGGGCACCACTGTCCCTTTTGCCATACATAACTGTGATCATCTTCCTCTTCTTCATGATCAATCCACCTGTGATCAGCATACCTCTTCCTCGGTTGACCATCATTCTCATGTCTCTAGGCGCCGACCATCACTAGGATGTATTCTTCCAATTCTTTCATGGACGGAACGGCAATTGGCAGTATCTTGCCTCTATTCATCATATCTATCATTGCATTCAGGACAATTATTCCATGTGGGAAGCTTTAAACCCTCGTTCCAACAATGTCTGAAGAAGGCACATCCCCAATGTGCACGCTCTTATTCTAATACATATTCCTCTTGTTCTTCTCTATACCTTTCTTCTTCAAATTTTCTTTCTTCCTCTTCATTCTTGCGCCTCTGGTAGCGTTCCTTTTCTTGCTGTCGCTGCCATTTGTTGAGAAGAATACGTGAAGTGACTCTAGGTTTAGAGGACTTTCCAATTTCAAATTGACCATTCGGGAAACGAGGATCTTTCTTGTAAATCTGTTCAATCGTGATTTGCCGAGTAGGGTCAACTGAGCCACTTTGTCTTGCCTTTTTTGAAGTCAAAACTTTCATTTTTCCTTTCTCTTCAGGTGCAACAGCATTTACCATGTTGATTAAAAACCCAATCATGTTCTGAGGAAACGGGTTACTGTCTAATTTCATCTTATTGTCAAATTTCAGATGCCCCTCTTGGATAGCCATTTCTGAATCCTCACTCTAAAGACTCTGCATTCATTGATGGAATGAGAGTTTCTATCATGGAATCCACAATACCTCGTATCTCTTACTCCATCAGGCCGAAGCATAGAATGCCCTTCTGGCAGCTTGATCCGTCCTTCTTTTACAAGGAAATCAAACAGTTTATCTGCTTTAGTCACGCGAAATCATAGGTGCCCTTAGTCTGCTTAATCCACTTTTGGCTTACCATAACTGGCTCTTTGCCCCACACTATCTCTGCTGCAGCCACTTCCTCGTTATCTTCATATTCATCCCCTTGATCTGCTCTCTCGAGGAATTGATTGTAAATGTCAGCTACATCATTGTGCTTAGCAAATCTGGCATCCTTCTTGAAACCATATGCTTGGTTACTCATCAACGCCGATCTGTGCGACAACTGGCCCAGATCTTCAAACTCCATATCGAACAGCTTTTCTCGAATTGCAGGCAACATCCCAGCTACAGCCATTCCAGCCAGTTGATCATCAGGTATGTTCAGAGAAAAGCACATACTCTTTGTTTCCCTAAATCTCCTGAGGAATTTTGTAGGTGTTTCATTATTTCTTTGTCTTAGGCTGGTCAGATCAACCAATTTCTTTTCAGTACTGCCAATATAGTAGTGAGCATGGAATTTCTGTTCTAGATCTTTCCAAGTGCAAACCGACTGAGCAGGCAAAGAAGCAAACCACGTAAAAGCTGGACCTGTCAATGATAGAGGAAAGTATCTGATTCTGAAAGCCTCATCTGCCGAAGCCTCTCCAAGCTGCATCAGATATCGAGCTATATGTTCCACAGTACTTGTATCATCTTGTCCTGAAAATTTAGTAAACTCTGTAGGCACCTTGACTCTACCTCACTGAGTACCGAATGCCACTTTCTCGGCTTCTGATCAATCTTCTTCTGTATAATTTTAATCATAATCTTGTTAGAAGCCTCTGCCTGACCATTAGCTTGGGCATAATAAGGAGAAGAATTTAACAATCTGATGCCCATACTTTCAGCAAAATCTCTGAATTCTGAAGATGGCTGTCGCACCAACATACCCGGGATTTGGGAGAGCATCAATAGCATTATAATCCATAAACTCTGAATATCCATTCCCATACATATCCCTTTGCAGTCTGTTGTTTAGAGGAGATATCTTGTAGGCAGAAGCAGGTGGAATTCATTAAGTTACCTTGTGTTTATTTAAGTTTTACTTTATGTTTAATTCATATTAACACTCTTTTGCCCAATCTAGATTGATTAAGGCCATTCGCACCCTTGGAACCAGAAGTTCCAGTTTCTTCAACAGTTCCTTTACCATGAGGTTTCTGAACTGATGTTTGAACATTGAAGTATGTCGGGCCACCAAGTTGCCCATGTGCTTGCTTGAAAGGCTTATCCACATGCTGACCAAAGATGCTGACCATTATGAGCCGAAAACTGTTCAAAAATGCAGCATTGTGATTGGTCATCATTTCCCCCAGAGCTTTGTATAACAGGCCAGAGAACTTCTCCCTTTCTTCATCTTCAGTAAGATCAGATTGTCCAAGTAGTAGAACTCTTGGCAGATCTGACTTGATAAACGGCGCACCACTCCTATTCTTAGCAAAAGACAGCAAATACTTCTTAATGAACTGATCTGCAGCAGTCTTCACCATTTGTTGATGTTCCTCAGACAATTCTTCAAGAGTGATGTCCAAAATGTCCATTAATTCACGCATCTTCAAAGCTTGTGTGTCCCACTGGGCGTGCCAAAAAGTGTGTTGACGTAAAATCAGCACCTTACGCCAAGCACACAGCAAGCTGAATTAGCTAGCTTCACACGTGGCCTGAGCGTTTGAATCCAAAGGCGTGCCAGTCAATTTTTCCCTGAAAACTTTGACAAAAGAAGAAAATATTTAAGATAAAAACCTGCAACATGCCGGATGATACCAGACAGTTCCATACCTACGGCTATAAAGCCAATTTTGAATGACATATAGCTATGA
>OAMR01000282.1:356220-379435 GCA_900205405.1 Echinochloa crus-galli | reverse complement strand
AAACAATGTGTAAGGCAATATATATGACCATTTTGAGCTGTGAAATTCCATCGAACACATACCTTGCCTTTCCTTGCCGGAGGCCAATCAAGAAACAACAAATGATCAACCGATATCACTATTGCTCGTTTGTTTTGATGTGCAACGTCTCTGTGATACAATTTTGACATGCCACATGTCATTGTGAATATTCCCCACAATAGCATGGGAGGCGGATGTGTGCATGAGCTAACTCGCAAATGACACTCCAATGTGCCGAGGGTCCCAGGGTCACCGCATGACTCATGATTTAACAAAGAAGCCTTCTCATACCAAGCTTAAATCCACCGCATGATACTAAGCATGATACAAGGTTGTCGATACTTACGGAGGTCGACGGATCGATGATTCCCCTCAAAGAACTCGACGAAACGACTAAAGACTCGAAAGTTGGAATCACCATGGGTCTATATTTATACCCTGGTTTTGACACAATTCCTAGTCGATTACGATTACAAATGTTTATTTCCAAAGAAATACGTCGAAGCGCCGTATTCATCTCATACTCTTCACCAAATCGGCTTCTTCCTTATATTCAATCCACGTCATCATGCTTTCCCGAATGCTTCCGTTTCCAACTGTGGAACAGTTCCTTTGCCGAACGATGACGGATTCCCGACCGCAGAGCATCTTTTGCCGAATGCTTCGAAGAAGGCCTTCCTGCCGAATGGAATCTTTCTACCGAGTCTGGCTCACTCGTCAGCCTCTTTCAGGTGCCAATTTTTGGTTTTAACACAACTAGTGTGGCTTCTCCTTTTTTTTCGGGTAACTAGTGTGGCTTCTCAATAATCTGTCATCCAAGAAGTCACAAATTAGAGTAATGAAAGTAGTGCATTATGACCTGTCTTTAAGATTCAGCGAGAAGTATCTAAAATCTGCGGGGCTAGTAGGTTCAAAGTCCATATTCTTTCCTGTGAAAATTACGTTCCACATGGATATCATTCATGTTCAAACTGCAGAATGAATGGATCGACGAGAAGTTGATTTTTGTGTACTCCTGTGATACCTTTTTTATGCAGGCTCCAATTAAACGCAAACTATAGTAGAAGCAATTTTGACTGGTTTCACCTCCAGGCACTCAAATCAAATCTAGTGAAGTTGATCATGCACGATACACACTGTTGTGAAGGACACCCTCATCTTTTACTGTGTCCCTCTGTGCTCACTTACCAGTGTTGTGGGACAACTGCAATTAATAGAGAGCCAGCCCGGCCAATTTAACTCGACTAGGAGCTGTGGCCCAATTTATAACATTTACTGTATATAGGCAGCTTAATTCTAACCGATGCATCTATTACATGGAATTCAAATAATGAGTACTACATCTCTATGACATCTAGGTAGCTATGTTAGCTTATAGTATCTACAGCCATGCACATGTCAAGCAACGGTAGGGGAATAATGAACTTTTGGTGCACCCTCAACCACATATGGAGTTCCCTGTGATAGTGTGGTACATGAATGGCAATGCCCGGCTGCATTTGGTCAGTAATCAACTGGACTCCCGGATGTACCAAATCGCTCTGCTCGATCCAGTACGATCCAACAGCCAACCATATCAGAGCAGTTACTGGATCGAGGATTAATTACTTCAGCTCGATCCCGTCAAGTAGCTCGGCCATAGACCTGGACGCGTGCAGCGTGGATGCATGAGTTGCCGGCTCTATATAAAGCACGCCGCAGCGGTGCCAGGCTTATTCAGCACAAGGTGTAGAAATGGCGGTCAAGTCTGTAGTTCTTCTCTGTGTGGTCTTGGCGTCTCTCCTGCTTGGTTTCCAGGATGTGATGTACGCTAGGGAGCTTACTGAAACCAATGGTTTGCTCTTTCCCTCTCAGTGTCGTCCCTCTCTGTGCAAGGATTACGTAGAACTTTCTTAATGCAATCTGCATCCGTAACTATTTTGAATAGGACGTGCTGCTGTACACTAACATTATTCTGCATCTGTGAGATATTCTGTTGAATTAAAACAACTATCGCTTATTGATAGTTTTTAACATGCAGAGCCTGAGGGGAAGAGTGTGAAGCCTGCTGGAGGGCCTGGACTCAAGGATGGGAAGTGGCTACTAGGTGCATACAAGCATGGCGCTGGGTATGTGAACAACGGCGGTGGGTACGGTGGAGGATATGGAAACAGTGGTGGGTATGGTGGAGGAAATGATCTACCTAGCTACCACGGTGGATATGGGCCTGGATATGGTGGAGGATATGACGGGCCTGGATTTGGTGGAGGATACAAGCACCACCATGCCCATGGTGGTGGTGGCAATGATCCTGGATATAGTGGTGGCTACGGGCCTAGTTATGGAGGTGGGAATGGTTGTCTCCATGTGGAGGTGGCTATGGTCATCCTAGGTATGGTGGGGGGCTATGGTGGTGGCAATGGTGAAGGGTATGGTAGTGGCAGTGCGTATGGCGGAGGTGGGGGTTCTGGAGGTGGATATGGTAGTGGCAATTCTCCATGAGGTGGTTACTGTGGCTATATAGTGGATGGAACTGATAGTTCGAAGGACAACAATGTAGCCCCTATCTGCTAGCTTATGTCAAACAAATCATGTAGTGTTATGTGCGTATGAACAATTTGTGTATGGGGTCCTATCCAGGTGGTAAAACATTGACTGTTTCCTTAGTTGAAGGAACGTAATAAAAGCTAGGATTTCTTTGTTGTCGGATGTATTATGTGGCTTTCTAATCTTGTTTGTGTGGACCTATATCAGAGAACTTTCTTTTACCACAGATCATATGCTTCTACTACAAGTGAGCAGTAAGTGTTGTCGTAACCTTTTGCGACCAGGTTGTTGTAGTTTTTTGCGCACTGATTATTTCTTAAGCTGGAAAACATGTGCATCTGTTGTGTTTCTGATTATCTTGAGATGTGTTATTGATAACGATGAATCAAACTATAATATTGGACGAAAATAGGAATAAGTCGGGTTCTGACCCAAATCGATTGTACATTTTCAATGAAGCCATCAGTGCCCTAGGCCTAGTTGAATTGCCTCTTCATGGTAAGCAATTTACATGGACAAACAAACAAGCCTCCCCACTCCTTGAGACTGGATTGGTTCTGTACTAAAACAACCATCGCTGATTGCTAGTTTGTAACATGCAGAGCCCGAGGGGAAGAGTGTGAAGCCTGCTGGAGGGACTGGACTCAAGGATGGGAAGTGGCTACTAGGTGCATACAACCATGGCGCTGGGTATGTGAACAACGGCGGTGGGTATGGTGGAGGATATGGAAACAATGGTGGGTATGGCGGAGGAAATGATCCACCTAGCTTCCGCGGTGGATATGGGCCTGGATATGGTGGAGGATATGGCGGGCCTGAATTTGGTGGAGGATACAAGCACCATGTCCATGGTGGTGGTGGCTATGGTCCTGGATACGGTGGTGGCAACGGGCCTAGTTATGGAGGTGGGAACGGTTGTCCTCCATGTGGAGGTGGCTATGGTGGTCCTGGTTATGGTGGGGGCTATGGTGGTGGCAATGGTGGAGGGTATGGTAGTGGCAGTGCGTATGGCGGAGGTGGGGGTTCTGGAGGTGGATATGGTAGTGGCAATTCTCCATGAGGTGGTTACTGTGGCTATATAGTGGATGGAACTGATAGTTCCAAGGACAACAATAATGTAGCCCCTATCTGCTAGCTTATGTCAAACAAATCATGTAGTGTTATGTGCGTATGAACAATTTGTGTATGGGGTCCTATCCAGGTGGTAAAACATTGACTGTTTCCTTAGTTGAAGGACCGTAATAAAAGCTAGCATTTCTTTGTTGTTGGATGTATTATATGGCATTCTAATCTTGTTTGTATGGACCTATATCGGAGAACTTTCTTTTACCACGGATCATATGCTTCTACTACAAATGAGCAGTAAGTATTGTCGTAACCTTTTGCGACCAGGTTGTTGTAGTTTTTTGACCACTGATTATTTCTTAAGCTGGAAAACATGTGCATCTGTAGTGTTTCTGATTATCTTGAGATGTGTTATTGATAACGATGAATCAAACTATAATATTGGACTATTATTGTACCACCATTATGCATAAAAGAACCAAATGTGCTTTGTGTGTTGGATGTCGTAAAATTGATAATTATAAATAGACTTTTTGTTTCATCACTCCCATGAATGATTTGAGACCACGGATGCGTAGAGCTCGTTGAATGCTTTCTGTTTGTCTACTCGAATCTCAAAATTACACTTGATGTATATTGGAGGGCTCCTAGAGTACAATGAGCAAGAGTAACCCGCGGTGCTGTGTAGGCCGGCCTATGCTAGGCCAAGTCCTTTTCCTATTGTTTTCTTCTCTTCTTTGTTTCCTTGCTGAGTCCCACTCCTGTTCCAAACCCCATACCCCTACGATTCTCTCCTCCTTGCGCCTACGCCTAGGCACAATTTCCCGAACCCCGAACCCGAACTATCTAGACCCGATCCCGAATTACCCTATCTCAGGTTAGTAGTTAGGAAACCCGAAATTAGATCGGGAATTTCAGGTTCTTATCCCCGGTACCCGAATTCCCGAAATACTCAAAACTTACTAGAATCCCCAAAGGTCCAATAGACTATTTAGGAAGATTGTTAAGAAGAAAGCAAAACCTGAGGCATCACAAGCAAAGAAGCAGGCCAGGAAGCCAGTAGTAAAGAAGCCAGAGGAGGATAGGAAGAAGGCCAAGCAGTAATTTCTTTTGCTGCTCTACAATCCAGATTTCATGGTTTCATAATGAATTTACACCAGTATTTTGGGTTTCTTGTGTCTAGACGTGGGATGTCTCTATCTTTTGCTCAGAAACTTATTTGCAAGTTCTGTCATGGTGGTTGCACTCTTTTCAGTATGCTATTTATTCAGTAATGTTGCTTGCTACATGTTTTCACGTATCATCTGCTAAATATCATATCTGTCCAAAATGAATAGCACAACTCGATCTAGATCCTGGAAAGTTCTATGTTGGAATGTGAGAGGAATCAATGCTGAAAGCAAGTGCATTTCTTTGAGAGATAAAATTATGGAAAGCCAAAGTGTCATTTTCTGCATGCAAGAAACAAAAAAAGAGTCTTTTGATGACCGGTATGTTCGGAAATTCACACCTCTAGTCTTCGACAGATTTGAATATCTACCCTCTACTGGATCTTCAGGAGGTATAATAACCATCTGGAAGGGCTCCTTGTTTGATGGCAGTCTGCTCTTCCAAAATGAGTTTGCAATTTCAGTTGGACTTACTTCCAAGTTAAATGGAGATTTTCTGGTCTTGACTAATGTTTATGCCCCATGCACCGATGAAGGCAGAAGGGAATTCTTGCAGTGGTTCAGGAATATAGAAATGCCTAAAGAGACTAACTGGCTGATACTAGCAGATTTCAACCTCATGAGGCAGCCTGAAAATAGGAATAAGTCGGGTTCTGACCCAAATCGATTGTACATTTTCAATGAAGCCATCAGTGCCCTAGGCCTAGTTGAATTGCCTCTTCATGGTAAGCAATTTACATGGACAAACAAACAAGCCTCCCCACTCCTTGAGACTGGATTGGTTCTGTACATCAAACTCATGGACTCTTGCTTATTCCAATACTTCTGTCCATACACTTATCATGGAAACCTCAGATCATTCACCCTGTGTGGTGTCCATGTCCACGGATATTCCAAGGGGGAGCATCTTTCGTTTTGAGAACTATCTGATGGAGCATGAAGACTTCAAGCAAATAGTGCAGCATGGCTGGTCTTTGCCAACTCATCAAACAGATAAAGCCAAGGCTCTAACAGCAAAGTTTAAGAACTTAAGGAGAGTTTTGAAAGCTTGGAAAGTACAACTCTCCAATCTTAAGACCAATATTACTAATGTCAAGCTGATAATCTCTTTCATCGAAATTCTTGAAGAATTTAGAGACTTGAAAGTGATGGAATGGAATTTCAAAAGGTTGCTAGAGTATGAGCTCACTTCACTCCTAAAAAAACAGCAAATATGTTGGAAGCAAATGGGAACTATAAAGTGGTAAAAGCTGGGGATGCAGGAACAACTCAATCATCTCTCTGAAGAATGAAGATGGAGAATGCTTCACTGATCACAATGGGAAAGCTGCTTTGCTCTGGGAGGCATACAAAGAGAGACTAGGAACCTCTAAGTTCCATATTGAGGCAGTTGCCCTTGATCTTGATGATCTCCTTTAGAATTCTGTTAACTTGCATTGCCTTGATGAGCCTTTCTCAAAGGAAGAAATTGATGCAGTTGTGAAATCCTTACCATCAGATAAATCTCCAGGTCCTAATGGTTTTAACACTGATTTTATCAAAAAGGTGTTGGAATATCATTGCACAAGACTTTTATGATATATGTGAGGATTTCCAGAAAGGTGAAATTTATCTTAGAAGTATAAATGGGTCTTACACCACTCTCATCCCCAAAATAGATGGAGCAGACTCAGTCTCTCATTTCAAGCCAATCTCCCTCCTGAACATATCTGTGAAGATAATCACCAACCTACTGGCCAACAGACTTCAAAAGGTGATCAAACTCCTACTTCATGAAAACTAGTATGGCTTCATTAAGACAAGGACAATTTAGGATTGTCTTGCCTCTGGAGCTTTGAGTACCTCCATCTTTGTCATCAGTCCAAGAAAGAAATTATCATTTTAAAAATTGGACTTTGAGAAGGCCTTTGATAAAATAGAACATCAAGCAATTGTGAACATTATGAAAGCCAAAGGTTTTAGTGACACATGGTTGAAATGAATGCAATCAATATTCAGCTCAGGCACATCCTCTGTCCTTAATGGGGTTCCAGGGAAGACCTTCCATTGCAAGAGAGGTGTTAGGTAAGGGGATCCTCTATCCCCCCTCCTATTTGTCCTGCAGTCCATGATAAATTCAGCAAAGGATGAAGGTCTGATAACACTGCCAATCCCCCTAGTTTCCTACCAGTACTTCCCTATTTTGCAATATGCTGATGATACTTTGGTTATAATGGAAGGCAAAATGGATGAGATACCTGTCCTGAAAGAGACTCTGCAGAACTTTTTTGTGCTCACTGGTTTGCAGGTTAATTTTTCTAAGTCAATGATGGTCCCTATTAATGTAACCAATGAAAGGCTTCGCCTGTTATCCACTGCTTTTGGTTGTTCAGAAGGAAATCTGCCTTTTACTTACCTCGGCTTACCCCTTTGATTAACTAAACCACGGGTTGAAGAGTTGTGGCCCCTAGTCTCGAGATGTGAATGAAGATTAGTATGTACTTCTATTGGCACTTCTTAAAATCCAATATCAGGATTGTGAATCCCAGTACTGGAGTAAGGAGTGTTTCAGTGGTTTTCCTTATGGCTAGTAAAATATGTGAATATTCTGCAAGCGCATAGAATTACCGCTGTAGCACTTCACCAGGGAGTAATCCGAGGTATCGTAATTTATATTTCCACATGGAAGCTTTGGCAAGAATACTAGCAAACGGATACTCGAGACTATCAAAGAAGGGTACACGACTAGACAAGACCGGGGAGAATGGTATTTGATAGGAGTTGATATACCATGACACACAGCTCAAGGGAGGCTCAGGTAAGAGAGAGAAGGACTAGATAGTTGGGAGGACAACGAGAAGAGGTAAACGATTCCTGGGTATTGTCTATCTGAGTTACTCGAGTTAGCATACAAAGGTTGAGATATAGCTCTACAGATCTAGATAAGCTGAGACCTCGACTTCGGGACACAGAGCCCGAGACACTCAGAAAGGGATAAGAAAGAGTGCCTCTTACCCTGTACGTTTGGGGATCCTACAGGCCAAGCCAGGCGTGATGGGATACAAAGGCCGTATAGGGCTGTCACCACCTAACGACTACCACCTCCGTGCCAGCTCAGGGATATTCTAAGGCCACGGACTACTCCGGGTACCACACCCACACGAAACTACAACTACTTACTCCGCTAGTAGAAGCAGGCAATCCTGTCAACACCCCAGTGACAAGTCACCGCAAGTATTGAGCAGAAACGAAGAACCCGCCAAGGCAAAGACTTGAATCTAGACTTGAGAGAACTAAGATCACAACAACTATAGTCTAAACTGAAATACTTGCAACTAGAGTAAAGTAGAGGCAAGATATAAGTAACTCAGATATAAAGACAAAGATAACTATATTAATAACTGAAAGTCTTACAGAAAGAAAAGAAAAAGATACAAGTAATACCAGAGCTTCTGAAGACGACTCCGGAATCTCCGAGGCACAGCTCGACTCAACTCTAACTCCCAACTAAACTATCCTAACTCTACTAGAAAGAAGTGGAAAATGAGCTCCTTGGCTTGGTGTGTCGATACAAGTGAAGTGACTGTCGACGAATTATGTCGCGCACGTCTGCCTGGGGGTACCCCAGAGAGTAGATTTGTGGACCTCGCCTAGTTCTAGGAACGACAGTGTACGAACAACACAAGATTTAGACAGGTTCGAGCCGCGAGTAGCGTAATACCCTACGTCCTGTATGCTGGATTGTATTCCTCGTACGGGTTGTGTATTATTGTCCCTCTTTTGAGGGGGTCCCTGCCCAGCCTTATATAGTCCGGAGGGCAGGGTTTCAAGTCGGTTGTATGATCCTAGTCGTATACAACTCGGAGTACTACAACAGGGTACTTTGGGGAGTCTCCTTCTAGTACACGACTAGTCTACCTAGCCTACTACGCCGTATTGCACCGTAGCCGACTAGTTTTAGGTAGCTAGGCTAAACATTCTCTATCGGGTAGTTTATTCCTTTACATGAATGGCCCTAGGGATCCTGGTCCCACAAGCCCCCGAGCATTTTGCGCCTTTGCTTCAAGTCTTGAATCTGCTGCAGCATCTTCAAGTAGTTGTAGTAAAGCACAAGACACTCAGTTCTTCTCTGACGAGTAGTTCATTGGAGTGCATCTATCGATGCACCCAATGGGGGTAGCCCCCGAGCCTCCGAGTGCTTTCAAAAGTAGTTGGAGACTCAAAAGCTGTCTTCTATCTTCATCTTGAGTAGTTCAATGGTGTGCACTGATCAGGTGCACCCATTGGGTGTAGCCCCCAAGCTTCGAGTAGTTTTGAAGAAACTAGTCGGAGGTCTTCAATAAAATCTTATCCAAAAAATTAAATCCCGGAATATCCGTTAGCAGCCTCCGAGCTTTAAAGCAAATATTTTTGTTTCAAAGATCAAGTAAATCTTCGAAAATCTCCTGTGATCAGCAATCTCCGAACTTGATGCCGCCGCGAACTGATTTGGTAAGCTTATCCCGAAAAAATAGGCAGGAAAACGGAATGTGAGGCGCCGCCGCTACTGTAGCCCTAAAACTTGAGCCGTTATAAATCTGGATCTGCTTCCGTTGATGCTCATTCAGCCACCAAGCCATTGCCTTAGCGCCGAAAATACTCTGAGCCTGAGCCCCCGAGCTTTGCAGGACCCGCTTCCCAAGCCCCCGAGCCCGCATTTGCATCTGAGTGAAGTAGATTCACAGCCTCCGGTATGGTGTTTATTGGATGCGCGAGAAGACGAAGGTGACTGCGCGTGAATCAACAATGGGGCCGAAGAAGGGAGGGAAAAAGTCCGCTGCTGCTGGTGCTGAAGGTGCCGGAGGATCCCGCAGATCTAGCACGCGAAGCGCGGTGAAGGATACACCGACCAAGCCAGTGTTCGATACGCCGCCGATGCCGTGAGTAGCCTAGAAGGAATGTACTGCTACTGAAGATGACCTCAAGCTCCTCGTGGAACAAGGTTTGCTGCTTCACCAAACTACTCTTCAATGGAAACCCTGTGTAAAACAACTCTGGCCCACTGAAGATAGTGATGAGGTTCCTTTGTTTATCTCTTTCTGTGAGCGTGGAGTTGGTCTTCCAATATCATCTTTTTTCAAAGAATTCCTTGCGTTCTACAAGCTCCAACTCCACCATCTCAACCCAAATGAGGTACTTTACTTGTCTGTTTTTGTCCATGCTTGCGAGGCATTCCTTGGCATCAAACCTAGCCTTGCATTATTCCGGTACTTGTACCATATAAAACCACAGCCCATGCACCAACAAACTGAAGTAGTCGGTGGGGCTGGTATCCAGTTCCGCCAAGGAATGAAGGTGAAGTGGTTCGACATGCCTGTCATGGACTCATGCGGGCCTTGGAAGAACAAGTGGTTTACCATTGGTAAGTATACTCAAGCCTAATCTTGATACTTTTGTTATCGACTTGTTCTGTTTGTGCCAATATTCTCTCTATGTGCTTTAATGAAGCAGGAAATCACGGAAAAAGTTGTCCAGAGAGAGATAATTGGTATCCCAGGGACCTGAGCAACTGGAACAGCCGTCCTTCTGTTGAAGAGGCCACAGAGATCCCCGCATTGATGGAACGAGTGGCATGGCTCAAGGAGAAAGGTCTGACAGGAGTCGGGATCGCCTTCAGCTTCATGAAGCGAAGGATCCAGCCTCTCCAAGAGCGCGCCCACCTCGGCTACGAGTACGAGGGACCCTCAGATGGTTCCAGAATGGTGCCCGAAGAAATCTCCGACCTGGGCATCATGATGAGCTTCAGCATATGTTCACTGGTGTGAACGAAAGACCTGTCCTCGTCGAGGAGTTCTCTGCTGAGAATCCTCCAATTGTAAGTAGTCGAACTTGTCATTTTAGGCTTTGTATTATCTTAAAATATAGTAATGTAATCTTGGATATATAGCTTGTGTAGCCCTCCCAACTTCCGCTTACTGAAGAACACTGGCAGAGCATTGAGGAAGAGGATTCGGAAAAAACTCCCAGCCCTGAAAAGCAACCTGTAGCTCGACGAGTCGCTATAATCGAAGACTCAGAACAGGAAGAAGAAGTTGAATCTCCTGTACGAGAACCAGGTAACAACTCGAGGACATTGATACTGTCTTGTATAATCACTGAGATCTTATGTTGCTGTTTGTTATTGTTGAACTAGTCCCGGACGTGCCTGCAACAGCCCGGAAAAGGCGCTCGAGTAGCGTCCGTGGTGACAATACCGTACCAAGCGGAGAGCCGAACAAGCGCTTCCGCTTGTCAACATTTCTGACGTCGCCGCAGGTGTCCTCCACGAGTAGCGCAATGGCGAGTACTGCCAGTGGCAGTACTACCAGTTCAAAACGAGTTAAACCTCTGGTGAGGTTCAGCTTCCAACCTTTGACTGCACCAACGCCACCACCACAGCTGTAAGTAGTCGCTAGTTCATAGTTCTATGTTGCTTTGAAATTTGAACTTGAATAATAATTGTATATATTTGATAGACCAAGCTCTGAAGTTGCGGTGGAAGAGACTCCAAGCAGTGCTGCAGGGGAAAATGTCGAGTCCCTGCCTGCCACTGAAAGAGTTGACACCACCACAATCCCAGAAGGAGTCCCTGATGCGCCAATAGCTGCTGAAGGGAATGCGCCAACAGAGGAGCCACCAACACATACCATAGAATGTATACTTCCTGAAGTGTCAGAAGGAGCAGAAGTCCCGGCGACCACTGATGTAGTCAGTCATACAATTGAGTAGGTATGCCAATCATTGCTTAGCATTGTAACCATATTCTTCTTTGGAATGTGTCAATATTTGATGAATATTGTAGGCTGCAAGGAAATTCAGAACATAGAAGTACCAACTTTGAGCACCAAGAGTGTCGAAGTTAGGGTAGAAAATGTGGAAACAAGTGATAACAAGTCGAAAACTGTAAGTAGTCTACAAACTTGTAAATGAACCCGCAAGACAAAATCAAGTAAATAATCAATAATATGAAATACAGGTTGATGTTACTGCGGAAGAGCCAGTAGATGAAGGTGCTCAGCTCCGCGACTACTTGCAGAAAGCTCTGGTGAGTTTCATAACCTGATACTTATGTTGTCGTTGTGGGGAACAGAATATAATATTCTTTTTCATAGGCATTAGTTGAAATTGTGGAGAAGCCTGGAGATGCCAAACTCATTGCACGGATCAAGGAACTTGATGAGCAATTTGTTGAAAAATGCGAAGACCTTGAGACGGCAAAAGCGGACCACAAGAAAGAAATTGACTATCACCAAAACCAATTCGCCACACTTCTGGGCATTAATGAAGGCCTGGATGGTCGTGTCTCCAACTTGACAAAGGAGAACAACAGTAAGTTGATGCTTCTTACTGCTTATATTGGTGCTTGTAGACAAGGTTATTGAAATAACTTGTCATATGTTCATTGCAGGCTTGAAAAAGAAGCTTAAAGGAGCTGAAGATGATGCCACCAGCTGGAGTAATCTTGCGCAGCGCAGGGCTGAAGAAATTGCCGAACTTCAAGATGCTCTTGCCAAGAAAACCGAAGAGTGTGCCAAGGAGCACCAGATCCGTAGAGACTGGGAGAAGCAAATAGCACAACACCTCAAACTGGCACGAGACAAGCAGGTGGAAGTAAACTAGTTAAAATCTGCGCGGAAAGAGCTTGAAGAAGCCATAGAGCCGATTCTGGAGATGCTTGCTCCAGAAGGCCAAGAAGCGCAGGAGCAATGATTGCTGGATCGTCTCCGCAAAGTACCCGAGCAAGTGGGCGACTTCTGCAAGGTGACGCTGAAGGAGTGCACCAACAAGCTCCTGGCTTTGTTCAAGGCACACAACCCAGCAACCAAGCTAGAGTTGAAGTATCTACCAACTGGGACTACAGCGGAACAATATGAAGCCTTAGTTATCGAGACAGAGCCAATGGCAGATGAGTTTGTAAATTCTTTAGAGCAGAAGTAGTCTTGATGATGAGTTCTGTCTGTTGCTGTAATGAAACAATTTGCATTGTGTGATAGCTACTTTGTAAAGTAACTTGCTTATTGAAAACTTGAGCCATGTATAGGCTAGTCGTTTTATACACTGTTGTGTTTTGAATGAGTTGCTATCTGAAGCATGGTAAAGTACTCAAAAGGTACCTGGAAAGCATAGCCAAATTTACTTGTAGTAAAATTGCAAAAGATCATGTATAGATCAAGCGGGCTAAGCAATTTGAAACTACTGTTGTAGTATATATCGTGCGAAAGTACTCGAGTGCACAGACCATAGGTCTAAAAGTTCATGAACAATATGTGTTAGAACAGAAGTTCAGCGAAACTAGTCTATTAAAGACTTTGAATGGTTGCTGTTGCAGAGCCAGTGAACTACATGGAGTAGTTGTACTTAACGTCACACGAAATTTAAAGCAATACTAGTGTATGCCAAAACAGAGACTTGAATAAGTTCTTGTTATGAAGGAGCCTGATGTAGTCGGTGCACAACTCAGAGCAGTGCATCCTTGAAATCATCAAAAGAAACGAGGTAAACTGCAACCGTGTGTGGGTTGGTGTTCCTCTACCAAGACTTCTGAGGCATAGTGCCACCCTCTGATGAGAGCAGTCTTGGCTTCTTTTGGGCTAGTTGTAAATAACTACTCTGAGCTTGTGCTATGAAAGCTACAAGTATAACACAGAGATCTCTGATGAAAATAAATTACTGAAAATAGTGTCAAATTGGATGAAACACTTTATTAATCTGATGATTATAAAGAGTACAAGAGCCTGAGGCTTAGATTATGGGTAGAATTTACGCAAGTGTTCGACGTTCCACACATTGGGTAGATCTTTGCCTTCTTTGGTTTGTAGACGATAGGTTCCAGGCCCAATGACTTGCTTGACAAGAAAAGGACCTTCCCAGCGGGACATGAGCTTATGTAAGCCATCAGTTTTATGTATGCGCCATAACACCAAATCTCCTATGACAAAGGAGCGAGGCTGAATAGATCGCTGGTGGTAACGCCGTAAACCTTCGAGGTAGCGAGTATTCTGTATAAGAGCCGCCACTCGAGCTTCTTTGATGCCATCAACATCCTGATATCTTTCTTGCTGAGCAACTTGCTCATCGTAGTTTTCTAGTCGTGGGGCGTTCCAGAGGAGATCAGTAGGCAGGACTGCCTCGGACCCATAGACCAGAAAGTAAGGAGATTGCCCGGTTGCACGGCTTGGCTGAGTGCGAAGCCCCAACAGTACTGCTGGCAATTCTTGGACCCACTTGCCACCATACTTCTTGAGAGGATCATAAAGCCTTGGTTTTAAACCTTGAAGTAACAAACCATTGGCTTTTTTGACTTGTCCATTGGCACGTGGATGGGCAATCGATGCGTAATGCGTCTCAATCGAGTACTTGTCACAATATTCCTAGAACTTATCGCTAGTAAATACTGAGCCTAAGTCTGTGATAATTTCATGAGGTATGCCATATCTATGGATAATGCCATCAAAGAATTTGATCAGATTTTCAGCCCGCGGGTTTACCAAAGGCTGTGCTTCGAGCCACTTAGTGAACTTGTCAATGGCTACGATAAGCCACGTGAAACCACTAGGAGCTTTGGCTAGTGGTCCTACCAAATCGAGACCCCAACATGCAAAAGGCCAAGACAGTGGGATGGTTCTGAGTTCATGAGCCGGAACATGAGCTTGTCGAGCAAAGAATTGACATCCTCTGCATGTCTTGACGATGTTTTCTGCATCTTTTTTGGCGGATGGCCAAAAGAATACAGCTCTGTAAGCCTTCCCAACTAGTGTACGCGATGCTGCGTGGTTGCCACAAACGCCACCATGAATCTCTTCGAGTAAAGATCTGCCTTGATCATTGGTGATGCATTTCATTAAGACGTTGAGTGATGCCCCACGTCGATAAAGTGTATTGTTGACCACATAATTTGCAGCTCTGCTTAATTCGAACTTGTTCGCTTTCAGTAGTCGGCAACTTGTGATCCCGTAAGTACTCGATGAATGGAGTCATCCAGTTTGTATCAATAACCATAACCTGGCGGTCTGGTGGAAGATGAATAGTGTCATCAATTGCTGACTCCTTTATAGATGGCCGGTGCAACTCATAAACAAATATTTCTGCCGGGATGTCTGCTCGTTGAGATCCTAGCTTTGATAAAGCATCTGCCGCCACATTGTAGTCGCGGGTGACATGATGGAACTCGAGGCCGAAAAAATGGCGTTCAAGCTTACGAACTTCCTTGACATAAGCATCCATGGTCTCTTTGGTGGCATCCCAATCCTTGTTCACTTGATTGATGGCCACAGCAGAATCGCCATACACACAAAGTCGCTTGATGCCGAGGGATGCAGCTAGGCGTAGTCCATGCAACATTGCCTCGTATTCTGCAGCATTATTCGTAACAGGAAATAAAATCTGCAAAACATACTTGAGCTGCTCGCCTTTTGGAGAGATCAATAATACGCCCGCTCCACCGCCCTCCAGCTTTAGTGATCTGTCAAAGTACATGACCCAATGTTCCGGGCGATTGGTTGTCCTGGAGTATTGGGTTTCCATCCATTCGACTGTGAAATCTGCGAGGGCCTGAGACTTGATAGCCGTCTGTGGAGCGAAGGTGATAGTGTGTTTACTCATCTCTGCCTTCCACTTACATATGCGTCTAGTGGCGTCAGGATTGTCAAAAATCTCACCCAAGGGAAATTTAGTGGCCACAGTTATAGAAAATGATTGAAAATAACGTCTTAACTTCCTTGAGGTGATGAATATGGCATAGAGTAGTTTTTGAACCTAAGGGTACCAAACCTTGGATGCAGAAAGAACTTCGCTGATGAAGTATACCGGCCGCTGTACTAGAAATACATGGCCTTCCTCCTGGCGTTCAACCACGATCACTGTACTGACCACGTGTGTAGTGGCAGCAATGTAAAGAAACAGATGATCGCCTTTGGCTGGGGCTACTAGAACTGGTGAAGTAGTCAAGTAGGTCTTGAGTTGTTCAAAGGCTTGGTTGGCCTCCTCGGTCCCAATGAAGTTGTCTTGCTTCTTGAGTAGCTTGAAGAAAGGGAGTCCCTTTTCTCCAAGCCTAGATATGAATCTGTTAAGTGCTGCGATGCAGCTTGTCAACTTCTGGACATCCTTGATGTTCTTGGGTGCCTCCATGTTGAGGATAGCTGTGATCTTCGCGGGATTTGCTTCGATGCCTCGATGACTGACGATGAACCCAAGTAGTTTGCCGGCAGGAACGCCAAAAACGCACTTGGTCGGGTTGAGCTTCCAGCGAAATTTTTTGAGGTTGTCAAACGTTTCTTGCAAATCAGCGATGAAGTCTTCTAGCTTGCGTGTCTTCACGACTACATCATCAACATATGCCTCTACATTGTGGTCAATCTGAGATGATAAGCACGCTTGTATGGCTCGTTGATATGTAGCACCAGCATTCTTCAACCCGAACGACATTGTAGTGTAACAGAAAGCGCCGAAAGGGGTGATGAACGAAGTCTTGATCTGATCCTCTTTTTTCAGAGCTATCTGATGATAACCTGAGTAGCAGTTGAGGAAGCAAAGTAGTGCGCAACCTGCCGTGGAATCCACGACTTGATCAATGCGCGGTAGACCCATGGGGTCTGGGGGCAATGTTTGCTGAGATCAGTGTAATCAACACACATCTGCCACTCGTTGTTGTTCTTTTTCCTGACCAGGACTGGGTTGGCCAACCGCTCTGGATGGAAGACTTCTTCCAGCCTTGAGTAGTTTGGCAATCTCTGCCTTGATCGCTTCGCGTCGTTCGTGATCGAACCGTCGTAAACGTTGTCTTTTAGGCTTTGCACCCTTTGTGACATTCAGGCAGTGCTCGGCAAGGTCCCTTGGAACACCAGGCATATCGGATGGTTTCTACGCAAATACATCTTTATTAGCACGAAGGAACTTGACGAGCGTGTCTTCCTATTTACAATCTAAACTAGTCCCTATTAGGGCGGTTTTGGATGAATCGCCCATCTCAAGGTCTACAGTTTTAAGCTGTACATCCTCAGAGGACTTGAAGCTGGTGCTTGTAGACTTCTTGCTTGGGACTTCCAGTTCTTCTTCTTTTGACTTCTTTGCCAGGGCGAGTACTTCCAGCATCTGGGTTGGGACTTGGGACGCAGCAGCGTACTCCACAGCTTCTACGTTGCAGTCATATGAGATCTTGAGGTCTCCCTTGAGTGAAAGGACTCCATTAGGAGCCGGCATCTTGAGAACAAGGTACACGTAATGCGGGATCGCCATATACTTAGCGAGGGCTGGACGCCCGAGGATCGCGTGGTACGATGTCTCAAAATCAGCCACTTCAAACTTGATGTACTCAGTCCTGTAGTTGGCTGCTGTACCGAAGGTAACTGGTAGCATGACTTGTCCCAGGGGGATTGCGGCATTGCCTGGAACAATGCCGTAGAACAGAGACTCCATGGGTTTCAGAAACTTGGTGATATCAAGCCCCATTTTGTTGAATGTCTTCGCGAAGATAATGTTGAGCCCGCTACCTCCATCGATGAGTACCTTGGTCAGTCTAGCATGAGCCACAACTGGATCAAGAACCAAGGGATAGCGGCCTGGGTTGGCAAAATTGGTCCACTGATCCTCCCTGGAGAAAGTGACAGGGACCTCAGACCACTTAAGATACATTGGGACGACTGGCTCTACCGCCATGATTTCGCGTAAAGTCAGCTTCTTGGAGCGCTTGGAGCGGTTCAGGGTTTCACCCGTGAACAGGACGGCAACAATATTGTCGACCTAGGGGAAAGCATCTCCTGTATCGTCGTTGTCTTTGTCGTCCTTCTTGTCCTTGGGCTTGTCTTTATCACACTTTTGACTGAGGAACGCTCGTTTGAGGTGATGGCAATCCGCCATTGAATACTTGCTGTTGGGATGATATGGGCATGGTTGATTCAAGACTGATGTCAAGGTCTTTGAATTCTTCTTCCGCGTCGGGCGCTCGACTGCCGCGATAGTGTTGTCTGGCTTACGCTTCTTGTTGCTATTACGGTTGAAGTCACGCCTGTTGTTATTGTTGCGACGATCGGGACTACTCTTGGTAGAATTGTTAATACCATTGTGGGTGGTATTATCCCTGCGTTTGTCGAAGCGATCACGCTCACAATCATCTTGATCAGCCCAATCTGCAGCCATACGCCTCAGCTCTGAGATAGAGTCTGGGCGCCTTCTTCCAAACTCGCGATGTAGCTCGCGAGACCATAAGCCATCGTGAAAGCAATCGATGACCTCTCTGTCTGACACGTCAATAATAGTGCCTCTTTTTTCAAAAAACCTCCTGATGTACTTCCTCAATGTTTCTCCCTTCTCTTGTTTACAAGCTGCCAGTTCAAATCGGGTTCCGGGTCGTGCCCAAGTTCCCTGAAAGTTGGCGGTGAATTTCTTTGTGAGCTCATCCCAAGTGTCAATGGACTCGGGGCGAAGGCCCTCGAGCCATGTAAGTGGTGCGGTGTCCATCATTATTGGGAAGTATCTGACTTTGATGTCGTTGCTTCCTCCCGCCATGGTTATAGCTGTTGAGTAGACTCGCAACCATTGTTCTGGATCTTGCTTGCCCATGAACTTGTTGATTCCAGTCGTTTTGAATTTGCTTGAAAGCTGGACCTTGCGGATGCGTTTAGAGAAAGCTGGGAAACCATCATATTTGTCCGGGGATGGCTGTTGCCCTCCATCATCATCGTGTCGTGTGTGATGATCACGACCACCATAGTTGGAACCATGGCTTGGATCACCGCCTCCTTCTGGGTCTCAGTGGCGTCGGCCTCTCCCGTGATCCCTGCCTCGTGGTGAACGACCATCACCATCATCACCAGGAGGATCGTTGTCAGGATGATTGTCGCGGTTACGCCTTCGGTTGTCGCAATTGTTTGGCTGGTGATCACCACGCCCATGATCATGATTGTCATCAAGAGGAGGGTCGTTCTGCCTTGATGGCTGGCCCTGAGTATGGTCAATTGGTCCATATTGCTGCTCGAATTCTTGCCTACGGCGTATTTCAGCCGCAATTCTGTTTGCTCTGCTAGCGTCAATGGTCGAACGGGCATCACGATTCGCGTTGATAGCTTCGCGTAGATCAGGGAGTGGAGGCCCTGCTGGTGCGCATGCCCTGGCGGGTGGTGCCTGTTCCCGACTCGGATGAGGTGACTGGATCGTTGGCCGGCTACGTTGCGGTCTTGGGGGTTGCGTCCCGTCCTCAATGCCTTTGCGGGCATGTTCCAGGAGACTAAGGGCATGCCTTAGCTGCGTACGGCTTGGATTTTGAGAGTTCACCGTATTCTTGATCAGCTCTGCTGCAACATCGAGGTTTACCGGGGTGTTCTGTAGAACAGCTTGATCATCGACCATCTGGAAGTCGTGTTCGAGGTTGCGAGTAGCCGTAGCCCTTAGTGCTGCATTCACACGTCGCTGAGCTCGCTTCGCGTTCCTTATCCGCCTTGCAGTCTGTTGTTGGTCAGTTTCACCCGGTGTAGATTCTTCTTCCGCTGAGATTTCATCGAGTAATTCTCGATCATACGCGCCACCAGCACCGTCGTTGTCTGCCATACAGACTTGTCTGCTTGGATCAGACAGTTGCAAGGTGGGAGCACTAGATACCGCAGGGTTGTTGCCTGAACTGCCGGCGGAGCTTGTTAGCGACGCGGTCTTGCCGTCCTGATATGGCAGATCTTCAAAGATTGCTGCTGATACCCTTGATTTGTCATTGCCAGAGGTATAGTTTGGAATTGCGCCTGGCCAGTGAACAAAGAGTCCTCCTGGTGTATTGGTCACAACCAGTCCTGATGGCAAACGAACAAGTGGTTCTTCCATGGCGAAAGTGGTCTCGTAATACGCGTTGTAGTTGAAACGCGCAATGTTCTCAGGAGAATCGCTCAACAAGATCGCGAAATCGTCGTCGTCGTCCTCCGATGGCTGAAGAGCCGGCTCAGAGTCCTTACAGGAAGGCACGATCTTGTTGAGTCCTTCTGGTTCAAGGTTGTCTTGCTTCGCGTTGTACATCTGTTGATATACAGCCACGGAATTGGAGAGTCCAAACGGGAGTCGAGCTAGGGGGTAAGCCGATGCGTAGCCGACTCGGAGTTCCCGACTCCTTCCTTGATCGGAAGAGAGTTGTACCCAGACACGACTTGATGAGCCCCGATCGGAGTCCGCGTTGGAATCGAAGTCGAGGTCGAATCCGTCTTGGAGACGGAGTCCGCAGTCGAGGTCGAATCCGTGGTTGTAGTCGAGGTTGAGCCCGATGATGAGTTTGATGATGAAGTCGCTGAGTACGGTCCTGGTCGATCTGCAAGGAATGACTCGAAGCCGCCTTCGCCATTGCAGACGAAAGTCCACGAGCCGATGACGAAAGTTGTGCCGTTCTCGACGCCTCTTGCTTTGAAAGTTGATCCCATCGCGCCTAGCGGTGAACTTCGACGAGCGAGCCCCATGGTGGGCGCCATGTGTCGACGAATTATGTCGTGCACGTCTGCCTGGGGGTACCCCAGAGAGTATATTTGTGGGCCTCGCCTAGTTCTAGGAACGACAGTGTACGAACAACACAAGATTAAGACAGGTTCGGGCCGCGAGTAGCGTAATACCCTACGTCCTGTATGTTGGATTGTATTCCTCGTACGGTTGTGTATGATTGTCCCTCTTTTGAGGGGGTCCCTGCCCGGCCTTATATAGTCTGGAGGGCAGGGTTACAAGTCGGTTGTATGATCCTAGTCGTATACAACTCGGAGTACTACAACAGGGTACTTTGGGGAGTCTCCTTCTAGTACACAACTAGTCTACCTAGCCTACTACGTCGTCTTGCACCGTAGCCGACTAGTTTTAGGTAGCTAGGCTAAACATTCCCTATCGGGTAATTTATTTCTTTACATGAATAGCCCTAGGGATCCTGGTCCCACAGTGACCCTCTATTTATATCTGTCCCAAGGCGGTTTGAGGCTGCGTAACCACCAAGGCAACCAGAGACGGTTGGAGGCTGGTTCAGCCGAATGCACCGGGTTCGGCCGAACAGAGCGGTTCGGCCGAAGGCCCTTGGATGCACCGCCTTCATCTGGACGCCTGGAATTGCTTCTGGGAGTCGGTTGCTGGCTTAGGGGCGGTTCGGCCGAACTGGGTAGTTCGGCCAAGCTGGGCCTAGAGCCCAGGCCTGCCCCCCTGCACCGCCTCTGCTCCTGGACCCCCCTGGGCTGCCCTCTGGTGGTGGTCTTTGTGTTGTTCAGGCCCAGAGGGTGACGTGGCTTTGGTCCGGGATGAGGTGGCGGTCGTCCACGTGTCGTGTGTTGTTGTTGCTTGGTCATTGTTGATGTGGACGACTCCCGGTGGCGTGTACAGCTAAGGGGGGTAACCGGTTGAACGGAGTCGTTCGGCCGATTCGGTCGATTCCGCTCCCTATAGAGAGTATTTTGTGTCATTGTACCTGCACTCACCAAAACTCGTGAAACTTTATTAGAAATAGACCTAAGTATATGGAATGTTGCATATAATCTCTTTTATTCCCGAGTATTGGTGGTCGAATTTGGGTTGTAAGGACCGCCAACAACTTCTCAGTTCCTGTCACAAGCAGGAAGATTGGAAATCACAAACTCTGTGTTCACCGCCTTCCCAACTTTTTTTATGTGCACCTTTCGGCTACAGGGTACTGTTGTCAAGCAAGTAGATAAGTTCAGGAAACACTGCCATTGGAGAGGTGCAGACCTGAATGAAAGAAAACCACCTAAGGCTGCATAGAAATTAGTGACCCTACCAAAATCTGAAGAAGGATTGGGGGTTCTAGATTTGAGAAGGTAGAATGAGGCACTACTTCTAAAAAATTGGCACAAGTTCATGAACAGAGAGGAGGTTCCATGGGTGAAGCTGGTTTGGGAAAAATACTATCTTTCGCAAAGAATAAAAATATCTCCATACTAAAGACAAAGCAGCTCCCAGACTTGCATCGTATGTTTCATGTACCATTATTAGAGGAGGCCTTTGATCAATACATTCAGTTGCACGATCTACTAGACTCTTTGCCTAACTCTGAAGAGTATGTGATGGGAACTGGGGTGCCAGATCTTCCGTCAGGCGAAGGATAATTCGTTTAGGGCGGAGCGCAACACAGCGATCCGGCTTCAAGTTAGCAAACTCGAACCCCGCAATCATAGCACCACGACTCCTCTGGTTATCAACTGTGTCACAACCCTGTTGACCTTGCGAAGAAGGCTAATCCCTGCCTAGAAAACAAAGAACACAAGCAAGAACTCGAAAGAACGCAGCTCTCAATATGAAGTGACACTGCAGAAGAATGATTAAGCACGATAGTTGGGGTTCTACAAACCGATGACGGCAAAACTGTCTCCAACAGGTTAATCTAAGCAAAACCCAAGTCTAAATGATGGTGGCAATTGAGCTTATATAGCCTAAAGGGGCATGCTAGGGTTGGAGGGGGCGCCCCACTATGGGCTTCCACACGATACACGGGCCCCAGGCCAAAATATGGCGATGCAGCACCGAGACAGATTCTGAATGTCAACTTGTTTTGTCGATTCCTGATGACTCCGAATGTATTTTTAGGTGGGACTGGTTCCATTGGAAAGATTATCTCCTTAGCTTTCCAAGCATATGTATAACATCAAAAACCGAGCCCGTATGCGATCTGGGCGACCAATTTAGTGCGGGTTGCTCCTGGACTCCGAGTTGGACTCGAACTTGAGTTTCTTTGGGCCTCCAACTTGGGGACTCAAATCGGATTAATCTTGAGCCTTCTTGTTGACATGGAAAACCTTGTTGGTCTCCTTCTTCTCCACCCCATGCACCATTCATGGACATATGCATGCATGTCATGTCCTCATCATCCTCCCCTTCTTGACGAAAAGCCGTCCTCGGCATCGTTTGTGCTCTAAGATGGCCCTGCACAACACGAGGAAACACAAGGTTGCGAAAAATATGGGAACTGAAAATATTGTGGGGAGTTACATGACCACATTTCCAATCTCCCAAAGTATCTTCTCCTATAGAGTTGTCGGCAAATACGTAGGCTCCTTGACCGAAACGCACACGATCTTTTTCATCACTATCCTCCAAAAGATTAGCACTAACAGAACACAATGCAGGCGTAGATGGTTGCATAACCTCTATTATCTGTTCAATGCAAGAAAAATCAGCACTAGCACACATAGGTAGTAGCCAACAATGCTCCCCTTCTTGAGAGTGAACCCGATTCATTATAGTAAAACTAGAGGGACAATCTAGTTGATCACAATCTTGTACATCAAAAGGAGATTTCAGATTTGCACAAATATAGACTCGATGCACCATATACTCTCCTTTATTATTATATTTGCCAATAACATGATATATATGCTCTGGTGTCGGATGTAGCAGAAAAGGTGAAAAGAATTGCAGCTGAAGCTAGCGAAGGTTCTTTCCCTGGGGTTAGGGAGGATGATATTCTGACCAAGGCACTTGAGAAT
>OAMR01000282.1:316625-351974 GCA_900205405.1 Echinochloa crus-galli | reverse complement strand
TCCACCCCATGCACCCCTCATGGACATATGTATGGGTGTCATGTCCTCATCATCCTCCCCTTCTTGACGAAAAGCCGTCCTCGGCGTCGTTTGTGCTCTAAGATGGCCCTACACAAAACAAAGAAACACAAGGTTGTGGAAAATATGGGAACTGAGAATATTGTGGGGAGTGACATGACCATATTTCCAATCTCCTAAAGTATCTTCTCCTATAGAGTTGTCGGCAAATACGTAGGCTCCTTGACCGAAACGCACACGATCTTTTTCATCACTATCCTCCAAAAGATTAGCACTAACAGAACACAATGCAGGCGTAGATGGTTGCATAACCTCTATTATCTGTTCAATGCAATAAAAATCAGCACTAGCACACATAGGTAGTAGCCAACAATGCTCCCCTTCTTGAGAGTGAACCTGATTCGTTATAGTGAAACTAGAGGGACAATCTAGTTGATCACAATCTTGTACATCAAAAAAAAAATTTCTGATTTACACAAATATAGACTCGATGCACCATATACTCTCCTTTACAATTATATTTACCAATAAAATGAGATGTATAAGTAGACAATCATGGCAATTCAGCAGATCTAAATTTCTCTTCCAAACTACTAAGAGCACATAAAGTATCAAACTCAACATAACCCAAAGTGTTTAAAGAAGATAATAATTTCAGTTCGTCATGTGCACAAGTAATCGGCATAATAATATTACTTTCAGCACATGTGTGTTGCTCCAAATCAAAAGTTTCATGCTCCTTCTCTACTTGTGACAAAGGTAATACAAGAGAAGGTTCTAATATAACATTATTTGCATCATTGGAGGGCAAATTCAGCACATCAAGAGAGCTTTTACCTGAAAAATATACATGTTCCTGTTCTTTTGTATGGTCATCTTCATTATGTACATGCTACAAAGTATCAGTACCAACAATGGGCAAAACAATATCATCATTTTGTAAAAATTCAGATTTAGATGAATTTGTTGTGTCATTGAAAAAACACCCCATTCTTGTCTAAAAGGTTCATCTTTTCTTCTCTCCGCCCTTTGGAGATCAGCTTCTAAAATTTCAGCAGTAGTCAACGGTAGAAGTGTAAATTTTGTACCGTTATACTTGAAAGAATATTTATTACCAACCCTTTTATGTACCGCATTATTTATATTAATCCAAGGCGTGCCTAGCAACAAATGACATGCTTGCATAGGTACTATGTCAAAATCAGCACTATCCTTATAATATCCAATGCTAAATTCAATATGTGCAATTTCAGTTACCCTTATCTTATCATAAAAATTTACCCATTGCATGTAGTATGGATGTGGATGTGGCTTTGTGGTCAAGTTAAGCTTCACAACCAGCTCTAAGCTTGCAAGGTTGTTGCAACTTTCACCATCAATGATGACTCGGCAACGTCTCTCCATCACGATAAAGAAAATCTGGAATAAATTATTAAATTGATTATGCTCCGCTTTCTCCATTTGAGAACTTAGTACTTCTCGAACAATCTTATCGTTTCCTGCCATTGTTAGTATGTAGACAAGAAAAAACACAAAAGGTTATCCCTACCAACTACTATATGTATTGGTGGATACGCACTCTCGCACGTCTTACCAAGCTCTTACAAGGTTCTTACCAACGCAAAGCAGTGGACAGGACAACCGGTGGCTGGTTGGTGATACCTATGAGGAAGTAGTACCAAGATTGCAAGGATCCTTCACTATACTGACTTGAAGTATGTATGTGCAGCTTGGGAGGTAATTATATGGTAGCAAGGATTAGCAATAATTCAATTCAGAAATTGCAAAACTGAAAATTAGTTCCAAGCTAGTCTATGTCACTGGTCTAAACTCGTCTTGGATTTAGTTCAAGCAAGCAACAAAACAACTCGGCACAAGGACTCAAAGGATGCAAGCACTTCTGAATCTTTTTTTTCTTTTACTTTTTTTCTTTTTCCTCTTTCTTTTTTTTTGGTGCGGCTCTTTCTCTCTCTTTTTTTTTAGCACCCGTACCTTTTACTTTTGTTATACCAGAAAGTGCCGCACTATATTTACTAACTGGCCTTCAATAGACAAGTGTCGGTGGAAAAAATGGCAATTGGGAGAGCAAATTCCTGTAACCACAAGGCATATTACGTGCAAGGCCAGCAAAAAGATCTGAGAAAAGTTCACAGCCGGTGCTGATACAAAATTCGATCCAATCTTGATTATGGATCTATTAGGAAAAACAGCAACGCTTGCTTCTCCTACGCTGTGACAAATTTGCTACAGCCGCAAAAAGCAACAAAACAGGGGAGTACTCCTGCCTAGATTTGCACGATGCTATCAACACGACCAAATTGCTATGCGCCACAACCAAGAGACAGCGTAACTCAGACCAAGCCAAAGCACAAGATTAGACACGACGGACACGACGACACAATGAGGGACTAAAATTCAGAAAAGCAATCTAAAAAGAAAAATTGCGAGGCACAAAGGGTATATAGGACAGCGGAAACACAATAAACAAATATTTTTGTGGGGCAATTTTCTGGAGTTTTAGGACGATGGAACAAACTGACAATGAAGGGATACAACTGATGCGAACCTGACGGTAAACCTATCTCTGAATACCACTTGATGGGAACTGGGGTGCCCGATTTTCCGTCAGGTGAAGAAAAATTCGTTTAGGGCGGAGCGCAACACACCGATCCGGCTTCAAGTCAGCAAACTCGAACCCCGCAATCTTAGCACCACGACTCCTCTGGTTATCAACCGTGTCACAACACGGTTGACCTCGCCAAGAAGGCTAATTCCTGCCTACGAAACAAAGAACATAAGCAAGAACTCGAAAGAACGCAGCTCTCAATATGAAGTGACACTGCAGATGAATGATTAAGCACGATAGTTCGGGTTCTACAAACCGATGACGGCGAAACTGTTTCCAACAGATTAATCTAAGCAAAACTCAAGTCTAAATGACGGCGGCTACTGAGTCTATATAGCCTAATATAAAGGGGCGTGCTGGGGTTGGAGGGGGCGCCCCACTATGGGCTTCCACACGATACACGGCCCAAAGGCCAAAATATTGCGACGCAGCACCGAGACAGATTCTGAATGTCAACTTGTTTTGTCGATTCCTGATGACTCCGAATGTATTTTTAGGTGCGACCAGTGTCATTGGAAAGCTTATCTCCTTAGCTTTCCAAGCATATGTAGAACGTCAAAAACCGAGCCCGTATGCGACCTGGACAACCAATTTAGTACGGGCTGCTCCTGGACTCTGAGATGGACTCGAACTTGAGTTTCTTTGGGCCTCCAACTTGGGGACTCGAATCAGATTAATCTTGAGCCTTCTTGTTGACTTGGAAAACCTTGTTGGTCTCCTTCTTCTCCACCCCATGCACCATTCATGGACATATGCATGCATGCCATGTCCTCATCAGTATGATATCTGGACTCGTATTTGGAATAGTCCTTGCTTCAGTGCAGCAAGAGCTTATAAGCCCTGATAGGACAAAGGAATGTTCACCCAGCATTCAATTGGGTTTGAAAATCTTCTTGCCTGCCGAATCACAGGGTCTTCTTTTGGCTCTTGCTCAATGATAGACTTAGCATAAGAGGTTTACTAAAGCGAAAACATATGGAACTTCCATCTTACAACTGTGTGCACTGCACCAATATTGTCGAAGAGTTTTTGCAACATCTCTTCCTGGATTGTTCTTTTGCAAGAGAATGTTGGGCTCTCATCCACCTGGAAATTTCTAATGCCTCAGACCCCTTTCTGACTCTTGAAGACTTCAAGCAGCAATTGGGAGTGCCTTTTTTATGGAGATAAGATGAGTTGGTGCATTAGGATGTCTCGAAATGATTTGATGTTTTAGAACATTCAGCCAAGTACTAAGGCCGTTAAGGCCCGGTTCAAGAGTTTGTTTGCTCAACTTCTGTTTCGAGCAAAAAGAATTCACTTTCCTTCTATAGAACAATAGACTGATCTAAACTTGTTCACCCCTCGTGTTATTTCAAAAAAACTATTTAGGCCCAATTTGAACCCTATCCACGGTGAGTCCTGAGTTTGCACCCACCGGCCATCGCCTATCCACGGTGACTCCCGACTCCCGATCCCCTGCTATGCAGCGCCGCTCACCCATGCCACTTCCCGCGCTACGCCTACGCCGCCGCCGCTTGCTGTGCCAACACTGCCTGCCTGCCCAGCTCCCAGCTCCCGGTGCCCCGTTTCCCGTCCGCCCGTCTCCAACTCACCAACCACCGACTTCCTGTCGGCCATCTCTGCTCGCGCCCTTGTCAAGATCCAGTCCGCCCGCCGCCGTCCACATCCAGGTGTAGTCGACACAACCAGCACCGGAGGGACAAGGCCTTCGGATTCGAGAAGGCTGCTGAAAATTGGGTGTTCGGGATCACCCGAACCCGAGTTATGGGTACCCGATAGTTCAGGTTTTCCTTCTATTCGGGAGGAGTTCGGGTGTTGATTCTCATGATCTGAAATTTTGATTACCCTAATTACCCGATCCGAAAATCCTGAATTACCCGAACGCACAGAGTGTTCGCCACCAACCCCTTTGTCGTGTTACAAAAAGAGAGAGCGGAGAAAGGAGACAAAAGATAGGGGAAATTAGGGCTTGCCATCGACGACCGCCATCGTTCCACCCCAAAAATTGGTTGGGATTTCTTTTCCATCTCCATTTTTCCCTAAATTGCTGCCTTTCCTCGTTGTTCATCGTGGTGCCCCATGTGTGGTGTAGTTTGGCGGCAATCGACGGGGCTACCGTCACGTTGGCGCTAGGAATCGTCATCGGGAACATCATCTTCATTGTTTCCCGTCTGTAGAATATGTTTTTACTCTATTTTTAGATGTTTTAGATCGTGCCTGTAGTGGAGCTCATCACTGAAAAGACTAGGGTTAAGGTTGTACCCTCGTCGTTGTTTTCAGCACGAAGTCAATCTGGCAGTTGTGGTTCATGTCAATTTTTCGTGGTCTTAGTGATCAAAAAATTATTAAACCTTTATAAGAGTTATAGAGGACTCAGAGCCTTTCCAGGGACATAAAGAAGAGCTCAACCCGACTTAAGGTCATGAAGAAATTTAAGTTTTATTCTGGTAGTTTTTCAATCTCGTGATTCTGTACAAAATCTGTTCAATTCAAGTTTAGGAAAATCTAATGTCAGAACTGGACTTTCAGACATTCATAAAAGTTGTAGAAAAATTTATTGGTAAAGTTCATCTTCATATTAATTTTAGATATCCAGTTATGAGTTTTTTGGTTGAGATCGTCTGCGATTTTTATCAGATTATCAAATTAAGGTTCATCTCAAGATTAGGCTATGATGATGATTTTTACTCTGGTTTGAGATAACTAGAAAGTTATAGGTCTGGAAGTTGACTTTCCTTTGGATCAAGTTAGAATTTTTTTACCACCAGAATTAAATGATACAAAAAAAGAGAAGCGACGGTTTTGCTATAATGTCTAGTTTTTTGTGTGTTTATGTGAGGACGTTGGGTGTGTTTGTGTTGATGTTGTGTTGTATTTATATATAGGTGGTGCACCTTCAGATCGTGCTTAGCTCATGTTTCTTATCACCAAAGAATGCAAGTGTGACGTTGTGGTCCAAATGCATGTACCGATATAGCAACACACGTTGAGGTATAGCAATGTGGTTGCAGCCCTCACTTCCATCCTTGGGGTGTGTGGGTACAAGTAAAGTCATACATTGCATTGCATTATTGCATCAGCAGTTATGAAGCATCGATATAAAGTATTTATCATTTATTTTACTACTTGAAGTTATATGTTGTTTTAGTATGGTGACTTTTTGATGTCTCTATTCTTGAATTAATTCTTAATTGGTTGTGATTTGAATAACTTAGTTGAAGCAGTTTGCTTGCTGAGGTTTTTCATAAACCTCATACGCTTTTCCCCCTCCGCGGGTTCTAGAGTTTTGATGGTGCATCGTTGGATGAGATTAGAAGCACCTGTGTACACATTTCTCTCTATAAAATTGCTTGGATGTTAGCAATCATTTCGGAATGATTTCAACCACCCATTCTCAGGAATAAATGAGGTCATATGCATCATTTCAAGCAATTAGGTTTATATTCTGATAAAGTTCCATAAGTTTTGGTAAATATCTAATGTGCAGGTATGTAATTGAGAAATATGGATTAAGCGGGGCAAAAGTGGCAAATTCGGCCAAACCACCCCCTTTAGCCCATACACATGTGGCATAGTCCCATGCAGTGAAGCATACTTAGGGGAGGTCCAATGCACGAATTCCACGTCAAGCATGACCAAGCGATGACCGGTGCAACTCATGCGGATCACTGACGTCATCAATCCTGTGCAAACAAACACAACCACTACCAAGTGGAGGCAATCGAGAACGTCCCAAACCGGAGGCGGTGCATCGGAGGGCAGCGTAGGGCTGGGCCCACTTCACCCGAAGCAACCAACATGTACGAACCACCTCACAACTACCTCAGAACCGATCCCAGGCAAAGCAATCCACGTCATAGGAGGGAAGGCGGTGCTAGTGGCACTTCGGCTCAAGCTGGTTACCTTGGCCGAACTGTCCCCCTCCCCCCCCCCCAAGGTTGCCTTGGTCGTTGCTCCAGCCATCGACCTTCCCACCTATAAATGGAGGGTGCTATGCCCAGGGGCGAGCCAGAAATGAGTTAGGCTCCGTGCTAAACTCAATGCTAAGCTTCAAATATGCCTAAAATCTTTAGCAACTAAATGATTTTCTGTGTACATTCGAGTAAGTGTCCATAGAACTTTAGGCTGCCAACCAGGGCTGCAGCACGGGCAGCCCGGGTCGTGGCTCCGCCACTGCCTATGCCCATTTCAAGACACATCAAGCCAAGAAGCTCCATTTAAGCTCTATTTAGCCAAAGCTCTATTTAGTAGAGTTAGGATAATTTAGCTTGGGAGTTAGAGTCAAGTCAAGCTTTTCCTTAGAGATTCCAGAGTCGTCTTCAGAAGCTTTGGTATAAGCTCTTGTATCTTTTACTTTTCCTTTTGTAAGACTTTCAGTTATCAATATATTATCTTTATCATTATTTTTGAGTCATTTATATTCTGCATCTACTTTATTCTAGTTGCAAATCTACCGTGTTTGGACTATAGAAGGTGTGGCTCTAGTTCTTTTAGTTCTTGCTTAAGTCTTTGTCTCGGGTAGTTTCTGCGATTCTGCTCAATACTTGTGGTGAATTTCACTGGGTATTGACAAGGTTGCTTGCTCTTTCTAGGGGAATAAGTAGAACTTGACTGGCGTAGGCGTGGTGCCTAGACTTGAATGGGAGCTTAGAGTGCCCCAATTCAACGTACGTGTGGTAGTCGTAGGTGGTGACAGCCATGTTGGCCTTTATAATCCACCATGATAGTCTTGGCTTTGTAGGAACATCCCCTGGTGACTAGCAGTTCCCCTTCTGATCCCTTTCTGTGAAGTTGTTGGTGGGCCCTATCCCATTGTTGAGACAATAGAGTTAGACTTGATATATAAACGTTGTACCTCAGTTGTTGTAATTGTTTTCCCGAGTGACCCAAATAGATAAAGTACCTGAAATCTTATCTCGTCTCGTTGTTCTCCCAACTAGCTAGTCCTTTCTCTTATCTTACCTGAGTTATCCACTCCTATTATTACTGTTATCCCCCATCTTGACAGTAGTACATTCCTCTGTGAGATCCTTGAATATTTGTTTAACTACTACTCTTGCCAAGGGACGTGAGTGCCAACAATATGCATGGAAATCTTAGTGAATGTATTTTCTTTTGAGTATTAAAGATTCATTTAGATTGGACTAATGAATGTTAGGATTATCAACTGGGGATATGAGTAATCTGAGTGATATAATAAAAAAAGGTAATGCTTCGCCTGTTCCATTTGCATGATGATGCAAAATTTTGGTTTAAAACCAATATCTCAGGAGTAAGATAAAGGAAGACGTTGAAAACCTGCAATTTACGTAACCTACACTATCTGGGAGCATACTTTGAAGATTATTCATTTCCAATTGAGAAAGGAGCGCCTCAAATTCCTGACATGAGCAAGCTAATTTTACTACAGAAACTCCAAAGGTTTAGTGTGCGGAAGTTGAAGGGATATGATGTAGGACAGCTGAGGGACATGAATCAGCTTGGTGGCATGTTAAATATCTCAAATCTCGAGAATGTCACTGGAAAGGAGGAAGCCATAGAGTCGAAGCTCCATCACAAAAGCCATCTTAAGTGCTTGCGTCTTAACTGGAGTTGTGAGAATGACTTAGACAGAGAAGATAGTTCTCATTTGGAGATTCTAGAAGGACTGATGCCTCCACGTGAGCTGAAGGGCCTTCTTATCAGTGGCTACAAATCTGCGTCATATCCAAGTTGGCTCCTTGAGGGTTCCTATTTTGAGAGCTTGAATGAATTTTGTCTTTATGATTGCAGTGCTTTACAAGGTTTACCTCTCAATGCTGAGCTCTTCAGGCATTGCACTCAACTGTGGCTCAGAAATGTCCCAAACCTGGTAACTCTACCAAGTCTTCCGACAGGTCTTGAAGTGCTTCAAATTGCAGAATGCTAATTTGCTCCCTGAAAATAGAAAGCTACTTCACCAACTGAATGAACTGAAGGCTATTCTTGCGGCAGCAAAGGGCTTCAGACAACTTCTTGGCTTACCAGCTGGTACCAAAGGCAACCCAACTGTAGCAACAGCACCTATTCCTTCGGCTACATCACTACCTCCTAGAAAAGTATTTGGTCGCGACATGGACCGCGATCATATAGTAAACCTTCTCACCAAGAAGGATGCAGCCGAGGACAGCTCATCTGGCTACTCGGCTGTGGCCATTGTTGCACATGGAGGTGCAGGAAAATCCACATTAGCACAGTATGTCTACAATGATGATAGGGTAAAGAAACATTTTGATGTCCGGATGTGGGTCTGCATCTCTCGCAAGCTTGATGTCTGTGGTCATACACGAGAGATTATCGAGTCCGCCTTAAAGGGGGAGCGCCCAAGTGTTGATAATCTTGATACTCTCCAGTGCAAATTAAGAGACATACTGCAAAGGTCAGAAAGAATACTACTAGTCTTGGATGATGTTTGGTTCCAAGAATCTGATAATGAGTTAGATTGGCAGCAACTTCTAGCCCCTTTAGTTTCTCAGCAGTTGGGAACCAGAGTTTTGGTTACTTCGCGACGAGATACATTTCCAGCTGTTCTGTGCTGTAAAGAAGTGGAATACTTGAAAAACATGGGAGACGCCGATTTCTTGGAACTCTTCAAACACCATTCCTTCTCTGGAACACAAATCAGAAATCAGCAACTGCACGTGAAGCTAGAAGAGATTGCAGAGAGTATTGCTAAATAGCTTGGACAGTCTCCTTTGGCGGCACAAGTTCTTGGTTCGCAGCTAAGCAGGAGAAAGGATATAACTACATGGAAAGATGCTCTAAAGATTAAAAATTTAAGTGAACCCAAGAGAGCTCTGTTGTGGAGTTACGAGAAGTTAGATCCGCGTCTCCAGAGGTGTTTTCTGTATTGCAGCTTATTCCCGAAAGGCCACAAATATTGCATGGAGGAGTTGGTTCATCTGTGGACAGCAGAGGGATTTGTTGATTCACGTATCAACCAGAATAGGAGAATGGAAGATATTGGAATTGAATACATCAATGAGATGGTCTCTTGCTCATTCTTTCAACAAACTTCTGAAACATTGTATGTTGTGCACGACCTCCTACATGAATTAGCTGAAGAGCTGTCTAGAAAAGACTTCTTCAGATTAGAAGATGACCATGTTATGAATATACCATGTACTATTCGACATCTAGCTGTTCGTGTTGAGAGCATGAACCAACATAAGCAAACTATCAGCAAACTTCAATATTTGCGCACATTCATCTGCTTGGAGCCCCTTATGGATAACGTAAATGATATCTTCCGTCATGTACTCCAGAATTTGAAGAAGCTACGGGTATTGTATTTGTGCTGTTATAATGGAAGCAAGCTACCTGAATCTATTGCTGATCTGAAGCACCTTCGGTATTTGAACCTCATTAAAACTTCAATTTCCGATTTGCCTAGGTCACTATGCACTCTATACCACTTACAGATACTTCTAATAAATTTCAATGTTGAGAGTTTGCCCGACAAAACCTGCAATTTACGTAACCTACACTATCTGGGAGCATACTTTGAAGATCAGGGGCGGAGCCAGAAATGAGTTAGGCTCCGTGCTAAACTCAATGCTAAGCTTCAAATATGCCTAAAATCTTTAGCAACTAAATGATTTTCTGTGTACATTCGAGTAAGTGTCCATAGAACTTTAGGCTGCCAACCAGGGCTGCAGCACGGGCAGCCCGGGTCGTGGCTCCGCCACTGCCTATGCCCATTTCAAGACACATCAAGCCAAGAAGCTCCATTTAAGCTCTATTTAGCCAAAGCTCTATTTAGTAGAGTTAGGATAATTTAGCTTGGGAGTTAGAGTCAAGTCAAGCTTTTCCTTAGAGATTCCAGAGTCGTCTTCAGAAGCTTTGGTATAAGCTCTTGTATCTTTTACTTTTCCTTTTGTAAGACTTTCAGTTATCAATATATTATCTTTATCATTATTTTTGAGTCATTTATATTCTGCATCTACTTTATTCTAGTTGCAAATCTACCGTGTTTGGACTATAGAAGGTGTGGCTCTAGTTCTTTTAGTTCTTGCTTAAGTCTTTGTCTCGGGTAGTTTCTGCGATTCTGCTCAATACTTGTGGTGAATTTCACTGGGTATTGACAAGGTTGCTTGCTCTTTCTAGGGGAATAAGTAGAACTTGACTGGCGTAGGCGTGGTGCCTAGACTTGAATGGGAGCTTAGAGTGCCCCCAATTCAACGTACGTGTGGTAGTCGTAGGTGGTGACAGCCATGTTGGCCTTTATAATCCACCATGATAGTCTTGGCTTTGTAGGAACATCCCCCTGGTGACTAGCAGTTCCCCTTCTGATCCCTTTCTGTGAAGTTGTTGGTGGGCCCTATCCCATTGTTGAGACAATAGAGTTAGACTTGATATATAAACGTTGTACCTCAGTTGTTGTAATTGTTTTCCCGAGTGACCCAAATAGATAAAGTACCTAGAAATCTTATCTCGTCTCGTTGTTCTCCCAACTAGCTAGTCCTTTCTCTTATCTTACCTGAGTTATCCACTCCTATTATTACTGTTATCCCCCATCTTGACAGTAGTACATTCCTCTGTGAGATCCTTGAATATTTGTTTAACTACTACTCTTGCCAAGGACGTGAGTGCCAACAATATGCATAGGAAATCTTAGTGAATGTATTTTCTTTTGAGTATTAAAGATTCATTTAGATTGGACTAATGAATGTTAGGATTATCACTGGGGATATGAGTAATCTGAGTGATATAATAAAAAAAGGTAATGCTTCGCCTGTTCCATTTTGCATGATGATGCAAATTTTGGTTTAAACCAATATCTCAAGGAGTAAGATAAAGGAAGACGTTGTGTATGCTTTAGTTGTCATACGTTTATGCATAAGTCTCTAAGTATGTGACTTGGCATTGTACGGAACGGAAAGATGTTAATCCAGAAAAGTCCACTAGAGAAGGTGCAAGGCACGAAAGTAACATGCTGGTTTATTATAAGTTATTTAGATAGGATTTCTGTATAAGTGTATGGATGTAAAAGTGCACATTAGATCCTTCACTCTTGCAGAAAAGAGCAATTATACCCAAGAAACAACGCCTCAGACATTTTTCTCAAGACAGAAGACAAGCAATCAAAGCGGAATGAGGCAAAATACTCAATGTCGGTTTTATAAAAGCGGTTTTTCACCCCGAGTGGCTAGCCAACCCAGTTTTGGTCAGGAAGAAAAACAACAATGAGTGGAGGATGTGCATCGACTACAATGATCATAACAAGCACTGTGTCAAGGATCCTATGGGCCTACCACATATCGATGAAGTCGTAGACTCAATGGCAGTTTGCACGCTGCTCTGCTTCCTCGATTGCTACTCAGAATATCATCAGATAGCCTTGAAGAGAGAAGACTAGATCAAGACTGCTTTTATCACCCTCTTTGGAGCTTACTGCTACACCACTATGTCTCTCAGTCTAAAAACAATGGCGCTACATAGCAGCGTAGCATTCAAAAGTGCCTGACATCTCAGATTGGGCACAACGTCGAATCTTATGTGGATGACGTGGTTGTCAAGACCAAAGAGCCAGATAATCTAGTCGCTGACCTAACTGAGACCATCTCAAATCTCAGAACAAACCAATGGAAATTGAACCCGATTAAGTGCGTCTTCGGTGTACCGTCAGGGAAACTCATTGGCTTTATGGTTAGTCACAGAGGAATCAAGGCTAACCCAACCAAAATACCTGTCATCATTAGCATGAAGCCGCCTCAGAATTCCGGCATGGAAGAATTCCACTTTTGTTTTGTCGCATTTGAGCTGGGACATGAACTTCATCCCGTTCAATTCCAGGATAATTGACCTAGTATAGTCTTGTAACGTAACCACATCGTATTCCTGGAAAATTCTTCATACCAATGTTGTTGTTAGGTCTAGAGCTTAATATTCACCATCGACCTATTTTGTTTGCTGCCTAACATTGCAATACTTATGGCGCTCATTTTCTTGAACATATTTTTCCAGTGGCAACTGGAAGTCACTGGAAGAGAGTAGACTGTTTCATGCTCTTCTTGATATTTCGACGGTACAAATGGTGCGGATGTTTTGCAAAATCCATCTATTTTACAAACCATGATGCAAACATATATCACCTTCTCCAAGTACTCATGTGGATCTTTCCGGATGAAAATTGAGTACCGTTTTGATTGGTTATGTGACGACATCATCTTTGTGGATGTTGTAATTTCCTTTTGAAGGCGGCGTGTTGGAAGATTTCTTCGGTCATCCTAGTGGTCTGTGCTTCTTATGTTGCATAGGAGACTGCAGTTTTTGTTCTTGTGCACCAAGGGATCTGCTTGAGGTCATGATCAAGATCGACTTAGAGCGGTTTCTGCATGAGATGGATTGTCAAGCAAATGGTGATCGTTTTCTGATAATATATTTCTGTCATCAAAAGTTTCGTTGTTTGAGCTTTTAGCTTTTCAGGATTCGAAAGAGTGAGGTTCATTGTTTGGCTTTCTGAGTTCAGGAATTTACAAAAAGCTCACAAAACTGAGCTTTTCAGGATCCCATATAAACTCATTTTTTCTGAGCTTTTTTGGCTTTCCGGAAGTTACGTGAGAAGTTCATTGTTTGTTTGAGTTTATAGCTTTTCAGGCTGAAAAACTACAGAGAATCTCAAACAAACAGGCCCTAAGTAGACAACTAATGTTAAGAGTTGCTTCTATAAGAGTGCAATGGGACAAGTTTAAAGTAACGACGATGGAAAAGGTCATTTCTTTGTTTTCTTTAGTCCTTTAGCTATATACTATCTAGTTTGCCTATGTTCCTTGACATTGAGGCTATGAGTATCTAAAAAATCTTCTCCGTACACAAACGAAGACGCGAGCATGTATACATAAGCCGTTGATTTTCATATTTGATTCACTAAAGATCAAAAGCAAACACAAAAGTTATGGTTACATCACACGTCATAGGAGACGCAAACTTTTAGGTCGTGAAGCAACAAGATGCTACTACACTCGCGAGCTGATCATTGATCAGTGGTAAAGTAGAACATGCTCGCTTGGGTTCAAAGTATCCGAATCAGTACGGAGTTCGAATATTTTTGGATTTATTTCAGAATTTAATTAGTACTATTCTTGTTTGAGTTCAATATTTTTCTGAATTATTTTAAGATTTAATAGGTGTTATTTTTTAATAGTAGATAATGTACCAGTCGATGGCGAGTCGTCTATAATAACTTCATCAATCTTAACATATATGCGTGTATGTGAATGTCTATGTTAACACTGACATTTTGTAGAAAAAATTGCTAAAGAACGACCAACACGAACAGTCCAAAATGGTTGGACTTTAAGAGGTCATCAGCTGGCAAATCCCTCACACACGCACAAACATGTATATACACATATAGGTCTCTCCATTTCCTCTGGCGCTCCGAATACTTAGTTTCATAAATATGCTCTGGCTTGTAGAACAATTGACAAACAAGGCATATGAGAAAAAAAAAATCCTGCTACACTCCAGAAACAAGAAAACGACCCACACAAATAGTCCAAAATGGCTGGACTTAAAAGCGGTCAACAGCTGGCAAATCCCTCACACACGCACAAACATGTATATGCACATATAGCTCCCAAGCGGTCAACAGCTGGCAAATTCTTGACACACGGGTTCGAGAAAACAAATTCCTGACACACGCACAAACATGTATATACACTGATACACAGGCCTTTCCTCTGGCGCTGCGAATGTATCAGTTTCATGTGAAAATGCTCCTGGCTTGTAGAATAATTCACAAGCAAGGCATGCAAAGGGCAAGGATTAAATGGGCAAGGCGATCCTTCTCTAATCATGAGGTACGAGACACTTCAACATATCAGTGGCGACATTCGCATATAGCTGTTTCTGCTTTAAAAATTTCTATATTTTGCGAAACTAAACCCCTTTGCCTTGAATGGAACGCCAAGTGTACAGCTTGTGAAGACCCGATATAAAACTTAGTAACAATTAACTTGTCGATATACTTACAGAAGTGATTTCAATGTTTCTAAATGGCAGCATATTGATGACATAGCAGCATCCATGCCGTTTCTCGTCATAGTTTTCCTCGTGTTGCTTCATGGGCTCCTACCAGCGTCAGCTTTGTTCAATAAGGCATTGGCAGCACCATTCAGCAGTGAGACTGACCAGGAGGCCTTGCTGCACCTGAAGGCCATCATAGGCCAGCAATCGAGCATGCTATCATCCTGGAACGAAACTGCTAACCTGTGCAGTTGGCCAGGAGTAGTATGCAGCCACAGGCACAGGGGCAGGGTCTCAGCACTTTACCTCGGCTCCACCAGCCTTGCAGGCACCATACCTGCTTCCATTGGCAACTTGACATTCATGACAAGCCTCGACCTTAGCCAAAACATGCTGCAAGGTGAAATCCCTGCAACTGTTGGCCACCTACACCGGCTGCGATATCTTGACATCTCAAACAACTCACTCCAGGGTGAGATCTCAACCAGCCTGAGAAACTGCAGCAACCTTGTGCGCATCAGGCTTGGCATGAACCAGCTCACAGGAGGCATCCCGGATTGGCTTGGAAACCTGTCAAAGCTCCAAGGCGTGTTGCTATGGCAAAACAACCTCACAGGGGCGATCCCAGTCACTCACCAATCTCTCTTCTCCCTTGAGGGAAATCGACCTCAGCACCAACCATCTTGAGGGCACCATCCCTGAGGGCTTTAGTAGAATCCATGGACTCAAGTCCTTCATAGTGGCAGAAAACCAAATCACAGGCATCATTCCTGCAGATCTCATCAATGCATCCTCACTGATAAAGCTTGCATTAGTTGAGAATATGATGCACGGGACACTGCCCCCTCACATGGGGACTGGCCTACCCATGCTCAGATATCTCTTCCTGGGCAAGAACCATTTCACCGGAGGAATTCCACCGTCCCTTGGCAATGCAACCATGCTCTATTTGCTAGATCTCGGCTCTAACAACCTAACTGGTACCATACCACCAGGGATAGGAAAGCTTTGCCCAGATACCTCAGTTTTCGATGGTAACATGCTTGAGGCAAGCACTGCCCAGGACTGGGAGTTCATAAAATTCTTTACAAATTGCACCCGCCTACGTCTCCTCAACTGTTTAAGCATGATGAAGCTTCGATTGAATGGTAACTCCTTCAGTGGTGCCATCCCTAAACCCTTTAGCTCAATGCGTGGCTTGATATTGCTTTCAGATAACATGCTTTCAGGAGCAATTCCTCAAGAGTTGTCCAGCATAAGTGGTCTAGAAGAATTATATCTTGCCCACAACAATCTTTCTGGACCAATCCCTCGGACCTTTGCAAACATGACTACATTGAACCATCTAGATGTGTCTTTCAACCAACTCAGTGGCCAAATCCCAGTCCAGGGTGTGTTTACTAATGTGACAGGGTTCTCTTTTGCTGGGAATTATGAACTCTGCGGTGGCATCCAGGACTTGCATTTGCCAGCCTGCCCAAGCAAACCTTTGGGGCACAGTCAAAGAAAGCATCGTGTCATTCTTAAAGTACTGATTCCAATTGCTGGTGCAATGGTGTTGTTTGTGACCTTAGCATTTCTTTTCAAAACCTTGCAAAAGAAATCAAGAGCTCAATCAGCAACTACAGAAGAAGGTGCTCTCCAATTGATGGATATAATGCATCCCAGAATTTCCTATGCAGATTTAGCACGTGGAACAGATGGATTTGCTCTAAGCAATCAGGTTGGTACAGGGAGGTATGGAGCAGTGTACAAGGGGAATTTGATAATCAAGGATGTAAACTAATTGTTGCAGGGTGTGTTTACTAATTGTTGCAGTGAAGGTTTTTGATCTCCAACAGTCAGGCTCTTCAAGAAGTTTCATGTCAGAGTTTGAGGCACTTAGCAAGATTCGGCACCGTAACTTGGTTAGTGTCATCGCTTGTTGCTCTGGTTATGACTCCAAGCAAAACAACTTCAAAGCCATTGTTCTGGAGTACATGACTAACGGGAGCCTTGACAAGTGGTTACATCCAGATCAAGGTGGACAATCTTCATATCCCACTGGTCTAACATTACTGCAGAGATTGAACATTGCTGTTGACACTTGTGACGCAATGGATTATCTGCATAATAGTTGCCAGCCACCGATAGTTCACTGCGACTTAAAGCCTAGCAACATCCTTCTCAATGAAGACTTTGGTGCTCTTGTTGGAGATTTTGGCATTGCCAAGATTCTTATAGATTCAACAGGCGACCCCTCGATGATCAACTCCAGAGACTCCACTGGCACCGGGATAAGAGGAACAATAGGATATGTTGCTCCAGGTAACTCCATTCTAGACCCTATTCTCTTCCTGCTTGTGAGTAATTGACTAATTTGTAGATCAACAAACATTGGCATTTAAATTGTATTCCTTTATGATGCAGAATATGGGGAAGGTCACCGAGTTTCCCCTTGCGGAGATGTTTACAGCTTTGGAATTGTACTCCTGGAGTTATTTACGGGAAAGGCTCCTACCAGTGACACATTCGCAGATGGGCTGAGCTTGCAGGGCCACGTTCGGGCAGCATTCCCAGACCAGCTGGTGAACATTGTAGATCCTGCTATTGTAGCAGCAGAAGAAAACTGTGCATGTGATTTGTGCGAAGGAAGCAGCAATGGTCATCAGGGACAAATCAACAGTGTCATGGCATCTGTTACAGGACTGGCACTGATGTGCAGTAAGAAGGAACCAGCAGAAAGGATATCCATGAGAGATGCTGCTGTCAAGCTGCGAAAGATAAGGGCCCACTTCATTTGCCAGTATACGCCAAATCAAAATAGCTTGCAAGCTGTATAGCTTATGTGAGGACCTGATGCGGGAGCGCATATATTACATAATGGGAGTAAGAATGTCAACCTGTCCAGCATGTGCTTACTGTTTAGACTGCTCAATGACAATGACTAGAGTCTGCAAACATGTAAATGAAAGAAGTACCTTCAACTCCAGAATATTATCAAGTGCTAGATGCCAACCCATGCAGAGTAGTATCCAATTCGAAATTCATCTTTCAATTTCAAGTGTCTAAATTTTGTGAAGAACAAGCATGCTTCAGGCCAGTCAGGCTTAGTTATGACCATACTGTAACATGCAGCTTTCAAAGCATCATTTTAATTTGTTGTGTATCATAATTGTTTGAGATTTTCCAAACAGTTCTGTCATCAAGTCAAACTTTGTTATTTCTAGTCTTAATTAAAACTCCCTGTTCAATTTTTGATAATGTGGCCTACAAAAGTTTCCTTCTGCAAATATTTTGTCAATTTCATACGTCAATCCTGATTACTCAACTTATACAGGTGGATCTTTTCTGCTACACTGAATGCACGATTTGCTACAACATATAAATAAATTAAATTAACAAGGCAAATTAATTGCTGAATATTCAAATTTATTGTTGTCACCACATACAAATTGACAACCGCAGTGAAAAAAATTATGAAAGTTATATGTTTTTGCAAAGAAATATTTCAGCTCACCTTAAAATAATGGCCACAGGTAGAATTCGATCTCAAAAATATTTCAGTTCACCTGATAAAATAATGATCACTGATAGCACTCAATCTTTCTAGCATAGTGAAAAATGAAATTTTTGTAACATAGTGTGAGACAATTTTCTGCTTGTTTGTGCCAAGGCCACAGAAATTTCATGCAGAAAAAACTTAGCCTTTAGTAGCATTAAAAACAAAAGAGAACAAACCAGGAGGTAACTAACCAGAAAACTGTTCAGCATTGTAAGTGGTTTCATGGAAAAGCACCAGAACATTCTATTTGGCTTTCTTTTCTAACGGAATAGTCAAAGCATTTGCTTTTTCGGTATTCTCACAGAATATATCGCATTGGCAACCCCTCATCAAGACCATCTTCTGATCATACTTCTTCAGCAAAGCAAATACAGAAGATATTTCAGGGCCCAGGGTAAATCATCAGCCCTGAATTTAGCATATAACCTCATTGTTCTTAGCTCTTACAAATTGTCCAAATCTGCAAGCTATGAGTTAGCATATTAACTGCAAACAATGTCATCAGAAAAAGAAATTGTGTTCAACAGAGGTTAATATTGGCAAAGACGGTGCAAATCATTCTTGCCAGATCAAGACCATGGAACTGAACAACGAGCTGCAACTGCTCTAACCAGTTAGTCTATACTCAGACCAAGAGGACCCAAGCTCAATGCTTTTGAAACTTAAACAGAGATTATGTTATATGGTGCCTTTGTTTGATTCCCATGGGAAGAAGCTAATTTTGGGGGTACAATATAACATAAGCTAAATTCTGCAAAGTAGAATAGCAAGCCCACTCATGCAAATTCTTTACATTCAAACGTAACCAGAAGATAACTGATAACTTGCATATTGAGTGAATATAAAACTCACTGCAGCAATTAGAAACAACTTGTATGTTATGGCAGGTTGTCAATCAGCACCATGGATCTGGACCAGTATACTGCTGCTCTACATTCAATCACCAGACCTGTAGGAAGATACAACCTATTATCTAGTTGGTCCAATGAAATGCACAACACATTGTTCACGGCAAAGTTTTAAGAGAAATAAGCACTTAGGCAATGGGAATACTACGAATCTTCTGAAATGCGCAACCTATATATCTTTAGCAAATCACACAAGCCTATTGGGACGACTTAGATGAGGAAATATCACTTCACCACATTGTCAAGTGACATCTCAGGCTCTAGAAGTGGTTACTGAGAACTGACTTAGATGCAGAAATAACATTTAACCACATCGTCAAGTGACATGTTAGGCTCTACCAAAGGTTACTGTGATGGGCTGAAACTCGACAAAAACTAAGTACAACTCACCCATGTTGGTTTTTAACAAATATATCCATGACTATATGAATATGAATATATGCATAAAGTACTATAAATGTATGTGTACCCATAAGGCAGGGCTTTCCCATTTAACTTATCTCCTTGTTTTTTCAAAGAAAAAGGAAAACCCCTACTAAACTATGCAACCATAAGTGTTCTTTTTTATGTCTAACACACAAGCTCGCTAGCCCTGAGCCGAGCAATTAGCTTGCCATTAGATCCTTTGAGGTACATTATACCCCCTTAATATGTGTTTAAAAAAAGAAATTGATTACAAAGTAAGTAAGTAGAGCCATATCAATCAAAAACCAAATGGTGAACACAGAAACATTTGCGCCAGTGGCAAATTTGTAAAAGTACCTACTTGTCCTTTCCGCTACAAGCTTCAGCAACATCCATTTGAGTCTTTTTGGCTACACAATTCCATTCGTTGCCTTCGCGGACCGGAAGTGGGAAATCCTCGCGGCGGCCTTGAGCGCCTGCGCCTGGGTGAGGCCGCAGCGGGAGATGAGGTAGTCCGCCGCCGCGAAGGAGCCGGAAGAGAAGGCTGCGGCAGCGGAAGGGTGGAGGAGGCGGTGGAGGAAGGCGAGGGGAGGGGCGTGCTCTCACCCTTCAGCAGACCCTTCTCCCTGAGCACTTTGAGCAAGCAATGCCGGGGCAACAACCGCTGTTCAACACTATAGCAGAACAGTGCTGGCCTTCTCACTATATATGATGCCTCCAAACCAACATCTTTCATCAAGAAGTCCACATTTCCCTGAATCTTTTGTTCAGACAAGCCTAAGACAAGAGGCTGCTTTCTCATAATCGTCAGTACATCATCCTTTGAGAACCCAATGTTATGTAACCGCCGTATTCTCCCGGCAAGAACTTCCTTGTCGGTAATAGCAACCAAAGCAAGTGCGCGGCGGAACATCACTGTGCCACGCTCAAGGCCGAACTCCTCCTCCACTCGCTTAACAGCCTCCTTGAGAAGCTCCGGGTTCAAGGTGAACAGCCGAGCGGAGTAGAGATTGGTGCCAACAATCTCAGGAATGTTGAGACCACATTGCCGGAGTAAGGCCACGTTGGGCCTGCCAACCTTGTCGAGATCTATGCTGAGAAGGCCGGCGCACGACCTAAGGGGAGACGGGATGGGGAGCGGAGGATGCGGGAGAGGGCCGCTCGCATGTGGGAGGCCGCCATGGCGCTCCGGTTCCGGCGGCGGCGGCGGAAGGGCAAACGGCGGAGGAAGATGAGGGTTTAGGAGGCTTTAGCTTCCGACCGAGCTGAGCCCAGTTACACACAAACGACGGACCTGAGTAGCAGGCCCAAAAGAATCTGGCCCACACGGAGCTCACTCAAAATCCCTTTTTTTTATATTGACACACATAAATATATGTATCACCATAAAAGATGGATCCCAGTACCATATGTGTAGAAGTAAATGTTCTATAGAACTACCATTGTGGACCTCGAATCAAACATTAGGCTGACTCCAACAGTGCGGTGCAGAATGGGAGAGGCAAACGGTATTTTGCATCCTATACAGTTACTCCCTCCGACGGGCAGAATATCCGGTCTCCAATAGACGAGAGGCAAAATAACTCGCTCGCCCCGCTCCGCCCGCCCGCTCGCTCGTGAGGAGCACAACGACGGCGCGGAGGCCGACCGAGCCCCGCCGCAGGGAGGGGAGGGGACGACGCGGACAAGAAGGGGTGGAGGGGATGCCGCGCCCACCACCGAGCTGTGCCACCGCCGAGCCGCCCCACCGCCAAGGTGCGCCACCGCCCGTCGCTCCTCCTCGCTCTGCCCTCGCGTCCTCCGCGCACCGGCAATGGCCTCCACGCCGTCGATCCACGCCGCCGCCACGCTTGGGGTCGTGGAGCCGCCCGCGGGGGAGGAGGAGAGGGCGGCGACGGCTGCGAGAAGGAGGAGATGGAGGTGACAGCGCCATCCCGGCGGGTCCTTCTCCGTCTTCCTCTTCCTCTCCATCCTCCTCTTCACCTCCCTCAACGAGCGCCTCCTGGTGCCGCTCGCCGCGCGCCTCACCGGCCGCCCGCAGGGGCTCACCTCGCTGCAGCGCGTCGGCGCCGGGCTCGCTATCTCCGTCGCCGCCATGGTTGTGTCCGCGCTCGTCGATGCGATGCGAGGAGACACCGCCGTCGGTGCCGGGCTCGCCCTCTCCGTCGCCGCCATGATCGTGTCCGCGCTCATCGATGCGATGCGAGGAGACGCCGCCGTCGGGGACGCCCGCGCCGCCATCAGCGTCTTCTGGCTCGCGCCGCAGTTCTTCCTCGTCGGCGCTGGCGAGGCGTTCGCGTACGCCACCGCGGCCCCTCCCCTGCTCCTCTACTGGCTGCTCCGCCCGGCCCGCCCCACACCGTGCCGCCCCTGCCGTTCCGGCCCCGACGCCACAACGGCCTCTCCCCTTCTCCTCTGCTCCGCATGACCAGCCCCACGCCCCGCCACCGCCACGCGTTGCTCGCGCGCACGCTTGCTGTTTGCCTTCGAGGAGAGAGGAAGTGTATGTTTGCTTCTCCTCTCTCTCGCCGGAAGGCAGTTTGCCTGCTCCTTTGCATCGGCTGTTGGAGGAGAAATGAAGAAGGCACAGTGCTCACCGGAGGCAAAAATGCTTTTGCCTACGGTTGTTGGAGTCAGCCTTAGGAGACTCGCTTGCCACTACGTTGATGCAAACTAGAGTATATGGTAATAGTAGTGAAAGGGCCTCTAGCCTAGTGGTTAGAGAACCTGAGTAGCACTCAGCAGACACAAGTCCGACTCCCTGTGCGAGCGAATAATCGGGTTTGGAATAAAAAGGTAGGGGCTTCCCCTCTAAATAGTAGTTTTGTAAAAATCCTTGCACGACAAACTTGTTACCAAGCGTTTGGTACTTTTCAAATTAAAAGGAGAGTCGTTTCATTGTATTCAATCTAATTACATGAGTGGGCTAGTCTTAGGTCATTAATGGAACTTACCAAAAATATTACAGAAAGCGTAAAATTTCGCAATACTACATAGCTCACAATCTTACGAGCAAATATTTTGGAGAAATTGTCAAGCGAGTGAGCATACCTTATGAGATGCAGTCACTTTGTCAAACAGTGCGCGTCATGGAAGCATGCAGAATTATCCGATCCTCTATGTCATCGGGGTCACCCCCACCAGCAAGCTAACCAACTCATTCATCTCAAACCCCGATCCTATGGAAGGTCAGGCCGAACCAACTAATACTGAACAGGATCACTCTCCAAACCAAACACGCTTTCTTCTTCTCTTCATCAGTGTGGGTTGTTTCTCCATCATTGTGGGTTAACCTCAACCAACCAACAGAGTGGATAAACTCACAAGCATCTAGCATGTCAGTCATTTTTGCGGGTAGAGATGTGGTACGGCCAGTTAAATGTGCAATCATTTGCAGAATTGCATGATTCCCAATTGAACTCAGGATTCTTATCCAAATTATGTAACTTTTAACGTTCTCGTAACGACTTCCAAAAAAACTCTAAACAAGTTTACCTCCATTGATATTTTTTTAAAGTAAGGCAGGAGCACTGCCGATTCATTTAAGAAGAAGAAGCAATTGTACATAACGCGTCGAAACATACGCCCCCACACAAACAAACGCACATAACGCAACGCAAACGCTACACCACCACCCCCAACCAATTGGGAGAGGAGTACAAAGTAGACCGCCGACGCCTGCGCCGTCGTCGCCAACGCTGTGGCACGCTAAAACCGCGGTCCGCTGCAGGCACGCGCAGTCACCAATGCTCCTCCACCATGGGACCATCACCCTCAAGCCGCACACCCACGGTCGTCGATCGCTCTGCTTCAGTGAAGCTTCGGAAAACCACTCCCTTCACGGCACCATGAAAACCACCGAACTCGGCCACTCTGCGGGGGGGGGGGGGGGGACATCCACCGCCTCAAACTCTTCTACCAAGGATTCAGATATCTGAGGCCATTATGAGAGCATCTCCTCTGCCCAGCCGTCATTGAGATCAACTGCACCATGCGCAACAGCTCGAGCCCTCCAGCACCCATGGACCCTCTGCACTTCCCTGACAGCATTACTAGCCGACCAACATCACCACTACCACAAGACACTGCAGGACATCAGATGCGTCGCCTCCAAGAAGATTACGACGCCAAAGCGCCGCCGTCGCACGTCCATAGAAGGACAAGGTTTTCACCCTGAGGTCCTAGCGCGGTAGAGAACATGATGCCTCGCCATGGTGCCCCCAGCGGGGAAAAGGACGCTTCCAAGGGCACCGCCACCATGACCACCGACAGGAGTGTCGGCGAAGATTTTCACCCGAATCAGCACCATGCCTACCGCCCGCTCATGGCCATGGTAGTAGTCCCCTCCTCGCTGCTTCCACCAAGCCTCAGCCCGGCAGGAGCCTGGCGCAGCCGAAACACCACCTCGACGTCCCAAACTAGCTCCAGCAGCCCCCCAGCCCCACCACCACGGAGGCGCTAAGCCAGAATCGACGACGAGGAAGGAGGCGAGGGGAACCTGTTGCCACAGTCGTTCGCCGAGGCCGTAGCTAGCCACCATCATCGCCGGCAGCCGAGGCCGCCAGATCAGGCCGCGGCCAACCGCCGCCGGATCCGCGACACTCCGCCATCGCTGCCGCTGTAGAGGTCGCCGGCGCCGGCGAGATCCACCAGGTCCGGCACGGGGCGCACGGCCGCGGCCGCCGCCACCCGTAGAGGACGGGAAAGAGAGGCTGCGCCGCCGCCTTCATTGGGAGCTTCATGGGCATCCGGCGCTTCCTCAGGCGGCGGCACGACGGTGGAAGGCGGCGAGAAGGGAGGGGCGGTGGCTAGGGTTTCCCCGCTCGTGTCGCCTGCGCGGGGCGACGCGAGCGGGCGGGGGAAGTTACCTCCATTGATTTTGTTTGTGATTTACTTCATCGCCAAGCGGTACTTTAAGCATTACTTATTAATTTCATATATTTAAACTAAATCTTTAAGATAGATACACTGTGAAAGAAAAAGAAAGCAGTAAACGGTAAAGCTAAGACACCACTGAGGAGATTACGAAAGCAGTATCAGAAACACAAATGGACGGATTAGTGGAAACAGTGAATGAATCAGACTAATGGAAACAGTGAACCAGTAAAGAAAAAAAAATATTTGCATTGAAAACGTCTGACTCAGAAAATCAATTACTATGTTTTGGGAACACTTATCTCTACTCCTAAGGGCCTGTTTGGTTCCTAGGAACTAAAACTAAGGGACTAAAATTAGTCCCTTAGGGACTAAAATTTCTGTTTGGATCCCTAGACTAAAGGGACTAAAGTTGCTTTAATGCCTTCCGCAAAGACTACTTTACCCATGGACTAAAAGGGAACAAGTGGGGTTGGTGGGTGGGGGAGGGGTATCCAGCGGAAAAGTGGTGGTTTTAGTCCCTATAAGCTCCTCTTATGGAGCTAAAGAGTTTTAGTTCCTTTTGAGGGTTTTAGCCCCAAAAGTTTGGATGTGGTGCCAACCAATTATTCTGCCTCGTTTTTCATTCTGCCTCGCGCCGCCGCACCTCCAAAACCCGACGTCCGCGACCCATATACGGCGAGGCGCAGATCGAATGCGAGGTGCGGTGAAACCCTAGGTCTCGATCGGCGGTGAGACGTCGATGACGGCGACACGGATCACAGGTAAAGCTCCACCCTCTACCTGAGCCACGCCCTCCACCGCTCCGCGCCCCTCCGTCCTCCCCTTTCCCGTCGCCCGACGCCGCGCCCTCCACCGCTCAGCGCCCCTCTGTCCTCCCCTTCCCTGTCGCCCGCCACCGCTCCCATGGCCCTGTAAGTCGCTGCCCCTCCCAAACCCTAGGCCCACGACCCTCCCAAACCCTCTTTTCGATTTGCCTCGTTGCTTTTGCCTATGCTGACCGACTACTATTTCCGATTCTGCAGCACTGGGGTCCCGCGGCGAATGGCACTGGCAAGGATGGGGCTGAGATGGAGTACGACGATATGGACATGGATGAGGCGAACTACCAACCGGTAGCGGCCGCTGCTGCTGACCCGGTGAGGAAGGAGAAGGACATGGATTTCAGCCGGTGGCGGAGTTTGTTGGCGACGCACCGACGCTCCCCCAAAGCGGAGGCAGGGGAAACCAGCGCAGGCCAAAAAACAGGGCGAGCAGAAGATTGATACTAGGGCTGGGATTTCGAAGGTGGGTGCTGCGTGAGCTGTTGGGAGGGAAATGGAGGGAGGCCATATGCAGATTGACGGTGTAAATGCTGGAGAAGGTCCAGGTGCTGCAATTTCGGTTTCTGATCTGGTGTCCAAGAAGCCGATGAATCAGGCTGAATCGAGAGTTGAATTGGTGAAGGCAGGTGTGGTTAGGAATTCGGCATTGCAAGGAGAGAGCATGGAATTGGATGACCGGGAGTCATTGGTGGAGATGCTAAGGCGGCGGGGGAGGGAGAAATCTGGAGGCATGAAGGGTATGGGTAAGGACAAGGGTATGGAAAAACTCAGGACCGCAGAAGGCCAAAAGGGCTACACCTGGGGATTGGTTGATGGCTGGTGATCATAGTGGGCGCTCTTGGAAGGCATGGAGTGAGTGGAGCGGATCAGGTCATGTAGATTCACATTGGATGGAGATATAGTGGGGTTCCAATCTTCTCAAGAGCAGCAAGATGGTACACTATTTCTTTTTGCTCTCTTGGTTACATGGTTTCAATCGTGGTGGCATGCTTTAGATGGCAGCCTCTTTCCCATTTTCAGGCAAGAAGACACATGCAGAAAACGTAGCCGATCGTGATTTTCGTAGAACAGGAGGAGACCCTCCAGCTGTTGGGTACACGATCAATGAGGCAGTTGCACTTACCAGGAGCATGGTTAGTTTTATACATCCACTGCTTTTATGCTATTTATCTGTTTACCCGGGAAGGGCCATTTCAAAATGCCTGGCCACTGCAGTCCGTGATTTGTTGGCACTGCAGTCCGTGAGGTTAGTATCTTATTATCACTCTCTTCTCTCGTCTGTTGTCTTATGAATACAATACCCACCAAGATTTATATGGTATTGTAGGTAATAATAAACCAGACAGCCTTGTATTGGCCCTGTTTTTGGTTCACATTCCAAAACCATAATATACTACTGTTGCACTTGGAAATTTCACATGAATTTGTGAAGTACTCATTACTCTTAACAACTTGGGGCGATGATCCTTTACTGGTGAAATGTTGAAGAAGAAACTGGTATAAAGTTGAACTTGGAAGACATGGTTGACCTCACTGCACTGCTGGGCCCACATTTCATTCAGTTCACTGCTATCCGGCATAGATTCTGTACCTGGAAAGATTTACATGACTAGAGTAACTCTGATTAGCCGTTAGCCAATTGGATTGCTCATTGTTGATCACTCCTATTTATCTGCAAGAGCTCTGATGTAATAGAATGGGTAACACAAAGTAATGAAGAGTCAGATGCTGGGGTGAGAAGGTTTTCTATGTTTTGCGTAGGAATTTTGAACCCTCTGCTTCAAACGTTGCATTGTACCTTTGCTAATCTGAACCAACATCTCCGATTAAACCACAGGGCGGCTGCGACGAGGAGATTGGCCTGTTCCTGTATAGGGGCCGTGTGGATGAGGAGACCATACACTACTCCACATACCAAGATCACAAACGGTTGGGAAAGTCCATCACAAACGGTTTTCCCAACCGTTTGTGATGTTCCGTTTGTGATGCTCGGGGCATCACAAGAACCGTTTGTGATGCGGTTCATTTTCCCATACCGTTTGTGATTTCCTGCTTCCGAAATAAACCCAAAAAATACGAAAACAATAGGGAAAAAATTTATTTTCATTTGGGGAGGCCACCGGCCACTCAAGCCATCAAGCAATCCCCTACCACTGCACCTCATTATCACTTGTGAGTGTATAGCGTTCCGACTCCTATCATATTATACCAGACCGAATTTAAATTGCTTGTTTGAGGCCCTAAACGACTTCAAATCAAAATCTGTTGAACTACAAAGTTTCCTAACTTTTCGAAACCTACAACTTTCATGTTGACAGTTTTTTCATCCGAGGTCGTTTGTAAAAACTCAAATTTAAAGTTGTACATCTTGAGAAGTCATACAACTTTGTAGTTCAACATTTTTTGATTTGAAGTCATTTACTATTTTAAAATATGGTTTGAATGTACCATACACATCACAAAGGGTTCGTGTTCCGAACCGTTTGTGATGGCTTCACATCACAAACGGTTTTTGATGAGGGTATCACAAACGGTTTTTTGTGATGGTGCCGTTTGTGATGATGGTTTCTCTAGTAGTGATACGCTCACTTCAAGGGAAGGAAACTGGGTTGCGCGACCATGGCGAGCTGATCAAGCTGCGCGTGGTTCCGTACAACAAGCTATGGCGACTGGCGATCAACGGTGGACGCGAAGGCGCTATGCGCCATAGCTCTGTATGAAATGGCCAAGTGGGAAAGCCTCCTGCCGTCACCATCGTCAACTTGTAGATAACATGGGCTTAGTAACGGGTAACTTATATTTATATAATATGTTACTACATGATTTGTATTGAACCCGCCTGCCTATTTTTTATCTAAATAAAGTTGCTGCGCATTATTTCAGTGAATGACATGGCATTATAAGTTACTGCATGACTTGAATCCATAAGTCAGCTACTACCTGTGTTCTTGGATCATTCGGTATATTTTTTTATTACAAAATGATATAGTAGTTACCAGCTGTGTAGGCACTCTTCTTAACTAGAAATGATGTTTGTAGATAGTTAGATGATAGCTAGAGTAATACTGGCAAGGTACATTTCTGTTAATTGCACTTTATATCATGTTATATCAAGTAATAATCTTGTAATGCTAACAAAAGTTTATGTTCACTGCTTCGTCTTATTTTGGGTATATCCATTATCCACTACTGATTAGCAGGTGTTTTTCATCTGAATCAAGAAGCTATATCGTGATTTCTTACACAGCACATGTCTTTCTCATGTGAGTTGCGTGATTGCAGGTAATGGTGCTGCGGTGGTGTTCAGTCCATAGGTTTCGTGCAATAAACTAATCTTGTCCATAGGTTTTGTACGTAGCTGCAAACACAAGAATATCTTGTCCATTTGATACATAGTTGTAGTTGATTTTAATATAGCATGATATACTTTAAGTATGTTCGGTAGTTGTCAAGCTTGAGTATACAATGTTTATGTCTGTCTCAAATAATATTTGTTTAGATTAATACTATATTGTTTATGCTCTATGTATTGCACCTGTAGCAACGCACGGACACTCAACCACGGTTGCCCAACATTTATGTCTCTGCGAAAAATAAAAGCACTAACTTTTAAGGACTTCGGTGCGATTTTACAGCCCTCAAATTTGAATTTTTCGTGTGGTCCATTTATTCTTGAATGATGTATCATACCCGTAGCAATGCACGGGCATTTACCTAGTGAAAGAAAGTTGTTAGGACCTCAATATATACATTAGGAGATTATTACAAAAATCCATGCAACTAGGATGTTGGTTAAGTAAAAGCATAAAAAAAGAATGAAAATAGAAAAAAGAAAAAAAGAAATAGAAATAAAAATAAGAGTAGATTAGTAGGAGGGGAAAGGAAGGGGATGACTTGAAAGATTAAAAAGAAAATATTGTTTCTCTTATTTATGATTCATATATTTTCTATCAAATAAATGACCACGTACACAATAATATACACAAATTTATTTATACTTAATCGTAGTTATACACACAAAGCATATATGTGTCTGTATCATCGATTATTGTACATATATCCCCTTAAAATGGCATTGTCTAAGACCAATTTCCAACATCTAGCATGCATCAACTAGGTAACGACAGGCACGGCCTTGAGAGGAACAGCCATGACATTGGCGCTGGTGAACTTCTCGCTCACGTCCAACTTCGACATGCCTTCCGGCAGGCGCCAGTCGAACGCGTGCAGCAGCGACGCCAGTATGAAGGGCACCACACGCTCCGCCATTGGTATGCCGGGGCACATCCTCCGGCCAGCGCCGAACGGGATGAACTCGAAGTCTTTTCCTCTGAAGTCAACCTTGGCTGCCTTGTCCGCCAAGAACCTCTCCGGTATGAACTCGTCCGGCTTCTCCCACGCCGCCGGGTCACGCATGATCGCCCATGCGTTGAAGATCACCGTGGAGCCCCTGGGCACCGCATAGCCGCCGATCTCGACGCCGTCCTCCACGGCTTGGTGCGGCAGCAAAATCGGCGCCACGGGGTGCAGCCGCAGCGCCTCCTTCATCACGGCGTGGAGGTACGGCAGGCCGACCGTGTCGGCCTCCTCAATGATCTCCTTGCCGCCGACGGCGCCCTTGATCTCTGCACGCACCTTGTCCATGGCATCCCTGTTGCGGAGGAGCTCGGCCATTGCCCACTCCACTGTGATGGCAATCGTGTCGCTGCCGGCGCTGAAGACGTCGAACAGGATGGTCGTGACGTCCTCACGGGTGATCTTGCCCGATAACATGAGCTCGAGGAGCGTGCCCAGCAAATCACCTTGCCTCTTGTCGGCCTCGGCCTCGGCCAGCCGGCGGTCGATGATGCCATCCAAGACCCGGGAAATCTTCACCATCTCCCTAGCCGCGTATCGGCGGAGTCCCTGCAGGTCGAGCGGCCGGAGGAACGGGAAGAGGTCGGAGACGTTTGGCTTGGTTATGAGCCGGACGAGGTTCTCGACGGCCGCCCGTATCCCGTGCGCCGACTCGGCGCCCACGTCGAACACGTCTACGGAGAACAAGGCGCTCGACACCAGGTTCAGCGCGGCGCCGTACACGGCGTCGCCGACGAGCACCTCCCGCCCGGCGCGCCCGTGGAGGTATCCCACCAGGTCACGCACCTTGCGCTCGCGGGCGGCGCGCGCGGCGGCGAGGCTCCGCGGGGCGAGGACGCTCGCGGCGACGACGCCGCGCAGGTGCTTCCACCGCGGGTCGGAGCTCGGCATCAGCACCATGGACCGCTCGGAGAACCCGAGCGCGCGGGCGGCGTCCGGGATGGCCCGCGCGGCGAGCCGCCGGTCGTGCCTCGTGAACGCCTCGGCCGCCGCGTCGCGCGAGGAGACGACGACGGCCGTGGTGAGCCCGAGCTCGAGGCGCATGACGGGGCCGTGGGCGCGCGCGAGGCGCGCGAGCGTGTGGTGGAGGTTTCCGGCGCGCAGGTCGAGGATGTTGCCGATCAGCGGGAGCGGCCTGGGACCGGGCGGGCAGCGGGTGGCGGCTGACGAACGGCGTCGGAGGCTGGCGAGGTAGCAGAGGAGCGGGACGGCGAGCGTCGCCAGCAGCAGCCAGCTCTCGCGCTCCATTAATTTGTGTTGCTTAGCTAGCTAGTTGGATTGTAGAGAGGGAGAGGAGACAGGATTTTCTATCCGTACGTAGGATCTTGGGTCGCCGGTGGGTAGAAGGTAGATGATCCGATCGATCGAAGAATTACCTGTTATAAAAAAAAAAGAATTACCGGCGCGCCACACGTACGTGCTCAGCAACGTGCCGGATCTGGGCATCTCCCCGGGAGCTCGTCAGACGCGACAATGAGCTTCGGAGTCTAAAAATAAAATGGTGGTATATAATCTAATCGACTAATCGGCGACCATCGATTTCCGACAAAGTCAGCTTTCAAACCATGGGCGTACTGGCGTAGCCAGGGGTATTCGTAGGTATTCACGTGAATATCCCTAGCTCTGGATAAAATACTTAGCATATATATATACTTTTAGGCCTCCTTTAGAACATAGGATTTATGGAGGAATTTTGTAGGATTGAAATCCTATAGGAATTTTTCCTATGTAGCCCTTTGGAACAAAGGATTGGCTATCCTAAAATCCTTCAAAATTCCTATGGAATGGCCCAATCCATTGCAATGAGGAAAGAAATCGATATACCAGTACTTGAGTATTCAGACAAGTACACAGGAACGGAAGAGACACTTGTTAAGCTACAGGTGTTGCCATTCTGGGAGGCAAAGAGGATCAATCTTGATGTCCTGTGTCTACTTTGGAAAGGGAAATAGAAAATTAACTCCAAAAAGTTTGTGCAAGCAACCTAGCGAGAAATAGCTTTATTTGGGGGAAAAAAACTTGAAAGGACGAGAGTTCATATATGTATAGAGCCGTAACAATCACTATCACAATCAAGATCATCTCACTGCTTTTTTAAAAAAATGAATACCAAGAGTCCAAGAGTGTAAATCCTACCTACACCACTGTTTTTACACGACACCGGCTACCCCGTGATATCCAGGACTCTTAGGGCAGCTCAGTTGGATCATGCTTCCGGTCCTCAACTTCAGCTGGATTCAGGACTATGGATTATGAGAGTCATCAGATCTTTATATTCTCCAAAATTGAACCTCTAAATTTGGCAATAATATGAAACAAACACCCCCAAATATCGAGGATCTGCTACTCAGTCTTTCGGAGGTGCTTATAAGAGTAGGTGTCGGGGATATCCCAAGGGGGTCCCCTAACCACCGGGAATAATTACCCTCAAAAAAACATTTAACCACTGACGGCCCATAAAATCGACCGAGCAATGCGGCCCAAACGACCATCCCGGCTTGATTCACCTCAAGGCCCAAAAGGCGAACGCCGCGACCGCCTCGCTCCAGGGTCTTCGACCCCCTCGGGCGGGCGCGACCGCGTCTCCGCCTCGCTCGAGGGCCTTCGACCCCCTCAGGCGGGCACGACCCCGCGTTCGCCACGCTCGAGGCCTACACGTCTCCTCGAGCGAATGGATCGCTCCGTCTCGCTCGAGGCCGCCCCTCTATTCGCTACAGGAGCATCCAACCACTCCGCCCAGCAACCGCATTCAATGCCGCGACCTACCAGACGCCCAAGTCAAAGGATAAGGCTCTGCCGCGCTCCACGCCGCTGACACTGTCAGGTCCACTATGCCACCTGCCCCCGACGCTGAGCTGACGCTCCGCCACTGTGCGGGCAGGCACAGGTCATTCCTTCGCACTGTGCCAACTGCTCCCGTCCTCCCCCGCCACGAGGCCGTCGAGCGGGCAGGTGGGCACCCTCGAATGGCGTACGGACGGCGACCAGGGGCGAGCCCCGGTCAAGTCTGCCGCGCCCTGTCACTCTCGCTGATCCCAGCCGCAGGACCGCCCTCCCCAGCCACTGAGCGGGCATGGCGAGCCCTGTACGAACGTACCACTGTCATACACCGCCACTGTTCTGCCTACTCTCGTCCTCCATCGTAGGGCACAGCCCTCGGGCGAGCAGGGGAGACCCTCGAGCGAGAGTACGGGCCAATGGGAAAGCGCTGACTCCGGCCCGACGCGGCCCTGCAACGACGTACGCTGGGTCAGATCCACCAACTCCCTGCCATCCCCCCGACGAGGCGAGCACGCCGCGCACTGTGACCAGCAGAAGCCATCATTCCACCGCATTGTGCTGCCAACTTCCGTCCTCCCCCGGCTGGGCGAGCATGGGAGACCCTCGATCAGGCGTACGGGCAACGACCAGGACCCAGCTGGAGGACCTGCTACCCCTCGAAGCCACTCCAGGACAAGTGCAAGGACGGTCACCACACCCGAAGAAGCCGGAGTCTGCCATGAATCTCCATTCAGAACCGAGGACGACGGCACGCCCGGCACCACGCTCTCCTAGTACACCCCCTGTAGCATGTACTGTGCTTGTACTTGTACCCCCTCAGGGCCACTATCCTTCCTCCTTGGACTATAAAAGGAGGGAGAAAGCGCCGGCCCAGGAGGACGACGGACAGACAACAACGAAACCCAAACACCCGCACACACCCACGATATTGGCACTTGGCCTCAATCACTCACTCGTTCAGGGACCTGGAGGCTCTTCCTCCTCTCCCGCCTTGCTTGTAGCCCCCCACTACGAGCACCCCGGTGCAAGATAGTACAGTGCCAAGAGCACGTCTTGCTGGACGTACGGCCCCGTGGCCGGAACTAGGATAAACCCCTTGTGTCATTGTGCTAGCTCCTGCATCGACCGTCAAGGGATGGGACACAGCGCATTCTGTTAGGCGCTGAGGTTGGGCGGCCAATCTCAGCACCGACAGTGGCGCGCCAGGTAGGGGGGCGCTGTGATCGATCGCTCTCCCAAGCAGTTCCCTTACCGGCAGGCCGCGTTTTCGCCATGCCGCCACGATCCGCCGCGGGGCCTCCCGGCCCGCTTCCGCGCGGGTACCAGATCACGTTCGGGAGCCTGGAGTTCGAAGCGACCGGTGAGGGCTTCCTCATGCGGCTCGCCTCCGTGGCACCTGGCATGATAACCGGGCCCCCGGCATCGCCAACGCCATCCCAGATCAGGAGGCGGCGGGCACTGCACGAGCTCCAGATCCGTGTGGAGCGACGTGCTATCCCACGCATAGTGCTCCCTGATTGGGACGCGCACCTGTTGCTCCGGCCCACTGTCACAGCACAGTGGGACGCACCCCCACCGGTAGCTCCTGCGGAGGGAGCACGCCGGGGAGATGCGGCCGGACCAACGCAACTGCCCTATGGGCTGACCAACACTGCCGCGAGATACTCCGCAACAATCAGCGCCAGCCTGGGCGCATACGCGGACTCTCCAAGCCGCCAGCTGGGTTCGATCCGCAACCTCCACCTCTCCTCGTCGGACGGGTCCTCAGTCGAACCGGACGACGAGGGAAGCGTGTGTGGCCAGGAGCACCCAGACCTGGACTACTCCGAGCTGTGCGACCGCGAAGGTTTCACTTCCTTCCAGGCCGCCGCGGACTTCTGCCTCACCTGCTCCGACGATTCCAGCGAGGGGGAGTACGACCCTGCGCTCGCGCAAGCGCAACTTGCGCAGGTGCGAGAGCTGGAGGCGAGGCTCCAGCAGGAGCGCCAGCAGGTGCAGGAGCTACGCGCGACGCTGGATGCCCGGCAGCCCGAGCGCGGTGAACGCGCACGGGCCGCCGGACGCGTAGCCCGGGCAGGCATCATGAACGACGCCCGCGACGCCGGCCCGGCCATGCCGCCGCGGGTGAGCCAGAAGCTCGTTGCCGCGGTAACGCTGATTCGGGCCATGCCCGAGCCATTGACGCTAGAGGCGCGCGACATGCGGCGCCAAGTGCAGGCCCTCGTCGAGGAGGCAGCTGTACAACAAGTGGAGAGCTCCGCGTCCGGCATGCGCCACCAGGCCAGTTTGAAGGCCGAGGGAGGCAGGTGTTGGCACTCCTTACGGCCTACAGATAAATCCGCAAGCGGACGGATACCGATGTAGCTTTCACCCGGGAGTATTCCAAGGTATCGATTTCCACGGGGAACAAGAAGTGTACTAATCCTAAACTAAGTTGTCCTAGGTAGATGGAAATGGAGTGAATGGTATGGATGAGGTGGATGACAACAACAAAGAGAAGAGGAGTGATAGGAGGGTAGAGAGGGTACGAGTCTGGTAGAGGTATTCTACTGATTGATCGAGCAGATCAGAGGATACAGATAGATACTTGCTTCGGGACAAGGGAACCGGTGGACACACAGAAAGGGATGAGAAGGGGTGCCACTATTTCCCAACTGGGGAATCCTACGGACCGGAACTAACATGATGGGCTACAAAGACCGGAAGGGCTGTCACCACCTTACGGCTACCACCTCCGTTGCGACGGGAATAAACTAAGGCCACCGACTAGTCTAGGAACCACGCCTACACTAGGCAACGACTACTTACTCTGCTAGAAAGAGCAAGCAACCTTGTCAATACTCTTGGTGACAATTCACCTCCAGTATCAAGCAAGATCGAAGAACCAGCCAAAACAAAGACTTAAACAAGACTACAAGCACTAGAACTATAACTGACTATAGTCTAAACAAGATATAGCTGACACGTTACTCCTGGGCCACTACAACACGAAGACCATCAAATCAAGTCAGCGCAGGAGGC